>DWAV01000892.1:0-15862 GCA_018231305.1 Noctuana lactifera
CACGGGTCTCTCCCCACAACCGGGGAAGGCCTGGAGCATACTCCACCACGCTGCTCCAATGCGGATTGGTGGAGAAATATAATATGTGTAAAAATGTATAACCAATAAAATATGTATAAAATAAATAATAAAATGATCGTACCTGTTACCCAACGCGAAGCATCTAGGTAAAGCTTATCTGCAAAGGGCTACAAGACTTCGCACTCAAGAAAGAATGATTAATACAGAGTGAAGAGGGCGAGAGCCCTATCTATCCTCTGAAGAGAAATCGTATTTGTTAAAACCCCATCCATCATGTTGCCCTCCATATACAAGTAATTTGACGCACGCCCACAAATCACAACATGACCACTAATATAAGATATAATTCCACATAATTATAATAAAATTCGCGTTACGAAAACAACCGACTTCAAAATTGTCGCACACATGCTATTTGCAAACATAAGACATATGGTTGTCTGATGAATGCCATTGTTAGAACTGAACCATAAGCTTCTCGTGTGAGCCAACTAAAATGGGATCACACGAGAAGCACCAGCTTTCAAATAAAAAAAGAATCATGAAAATCCGTTCACCCAGTCGAAAGTTATGAGGTAACAAACATATATGTATATCCTCCTCTTCTTTTGAAGTCGGTTGAAAATCATGTACATTCTACTTAAAACATCGAACCCGACTAAAATCAAGTTAATAATGTTAGTGACAGCTCTACTTTAGATGACGAAGGTGAAGAAGGAAACGTAAGGAACTCAGAATATTGATAAGAGTTAAAGAATTCTGGTAGGTTAAACGTGATAGGTCAAATGTAGATATATTTAACACCGCACTGTAATAATTTCCATTATTATGAACACAATAACGGACTCAACAAAAAGGATTTTAAGCTTAAATAGTATTTCGTCAAATATTATCTTTGTAACTTTGTCAATAATGTATTTAAAGACTAGCTGTGCCACGTGGTTTCACCCGCGTTAAGAATAGTGGCGTAATGTTTGATGCTTGATAAACCTTCCTTATGAATGTAGCTATCATATAGAAAAAGAATTTTTCAAATCCGTCCAGTAGTTTCGGCGCCTATTCAATACAAACAAACAATCAAATTTTTCCTCTTTATAATATTAGTATAGATATCATAAAGGAGACACAAAGACATATAATGAAACCAACTTTCTAATACCATTGTCCTAGCCAACCCATAGTCTATAGACTCTATAGTGATGGTGAAACTGCAAGGAATAAAAATAAGAGGAAAAACAAGGAGACGAACATCCACGCCGGTAATTTAAAAAAGAAAAAATATATATATACAGCCGAACATAGAACCTCCTCCTTTTGAATTCGGTAACAAAATTAAAGCATTAAACAAAACATATCTTTAATAACCATTTACAAGTAACTAGGACGTGGTTGAACAAGTCCCTAAAACACTGTCAGCGCCAGTTAATTCAGAGATCCCATTCGCTAAAAGGTTTTCGCAAATGAACCGTGACAAAGATGAGACGAAGGGTTCGTAAATTTTGTCTGATAAGTTGAATGGTGAACATTTTTTTTCGCTTTTGAAATCCTTTTTTCCAAAGAGCAAAATTGGTTTTGCGAGAGCCGAAAATGTTTGATGATAATGAGACTTCTTTGCGCATAATAGCGTTTGTTTAGTCTCTCATCTTAATAAATAATGCTTTAATTTTTAGTTACTCCTACGTTTTGTTTTTGAATAAAGATCGTATCAAAAAAGTAACAAGTCTCATTCACGTTAAACTCAGTAATATTAGCTAAACTGTAATAAGCTTGTTATTAAGCCAAAAAGATGTAATAAATAGTCTCTAATACAACAAAAGTCCAGAGAAACTTGTAAGAAAACATGTCAGACGAAAACATAACTATAATGAAATTTGTTACTTGCGTCGAGAGAGCAAAATAATATGTCAGGGAATAAGAAAACGCTGAAGCCTAACTTGTTACTTGTTACACACACCAAATGTTAGGGAAAAATAATTCTTAATATCGTTTAGGTATCAAATAATGTTTGGTAAATTAACTGGTAATCGTTGTCAACGAATTTATTGATACTAATATAGCGCAAGTCAGTTCAGCTAGTCGGTTGATCGGTTGTCTTTATAGCTGGGAACGGTGTGTTCCACTGGAGATCCCGGATTCCCGGAGTAAAATAGGAAACAATGAGATACTCTGTAAAAAACATAAAAACAAATCTAATGATGCAGTAGCGAAATCCGTTCTCTTTCAAAGGCTCAAACTCACAACTTACTCATGCCTCGGCGTAAATTAAAACAGGCATACTATGCTTGGCATCAGAAAAATACGTGATCAAAATATTGTTACGCCAAACAAGCGAATTTGGTATTCAGAGCCATAACAATAAACACGGTAAACGTTTGGATAATTTAAATTTAATGCGTATATTTTTTCATCTCCATCCTTTATAATTTTGCGATAATAAATCTTATTTGTTGGACAAGCAAAGAAATTTCTGGTATACGAATGAATATGAATATTCACAATATTATTATGAATAATCGTGTTTAAACAATTTAATGTCTTTTGAAAGTATACACAAATAGGTATACTTAATACACACACATTACATTCTGAATTTCGGAAGTGAGGCAGGCTTTAGGATATAACAATTTTTCATCGTTGTTATTATAATTATTATTTTCCCTTACTTGTTTCTTCTTAGTATTTCAAGCATTCTTGATATTCTATTTTCTGCTCCAAAAAACTTTTCAATTGCTGTTATGATTCAGTATTTCACTGGAAACTTTGTTTTGGAAATTCCCTTAGATGAAATAAACATTATCATATAAATCGGGAAAAGGTACTTGATATACATATTATACATATTTTGTTACTGACAAACTCGTATTTTCTACATTTTCTAGAACAAAATACATAAATCAGGCGATTACCTTTACAGGATTCTTTTTAATCCTCAGGCCGTATAAAACAGGTAAAGATGCATAGCTAGAACAGCACCTATACGTATATTGTATACCTTATGACATTCTATGTGTTAAAGATCTACTTTCTCACAGAACACACTGCACCGAGAAAGTTTAATTCAAAACCAAGTTCGGCTATGAATTGTGGAGATAGCGCGGTGTGAATGTTAACAGCGTCTTGGAGGGAGATCCCGTCTTCGGGGGTGAATCGTATTATTTGGTGTAACTTTTATGACGGGTTTATTTAGACATTATTTATTGTCGCCGGTCGCAAGCCGCCACCTGCCTCTCATATTTCGTACCAATTACTTAAAGCCTTATTCGTTTTGTTGAGATAGCTGGAAAATGGAAATTTTCCCGAAATAAATTATAATAATGCTTACGAGCGATCACATTCCTTAATTAAAATGTTTTTGAGAGATATATTGCACGAAGTTGCGTTACACAACGAAAAGGAAGCATAGGTCCTTTTAAAATGTTAAGTCAAGGACCATAACCATTTGGCCAAGTGCCTGCCGAACTTGTTGGCAGCCAGAAACACCAAGTATTCACGTATGGCATAAGAGCGAGACTATGCGTGACTTAAGCACGCGACGTCTAGTAGTAAAATATTAAACAACATTAGGTAAAACATGATATGAGGGCATATTTAATGGAAATAAAATGTTACATCTTGCTAGCGAGTCTACTGAGAAGAGCGCAGATAATTTATGCGAGGAGTTTTGTTCAGGAGCCGTCGCGTTGTCCGGAAACATAAAAGCTTTTAACGTCGCCGGGCGCTCTCAACACAGATATACACGCCCAGTAATGTCTGTTGCGGTTCAAATACCATTAAAACGAATTGTGGTCGTCCTTAGGCTATGGAGTGACATTAAAAAAGTTATCGACGCGATAAAATATTAAAAGGCGATAAAGCTCCGATGAATGAGAGCGTTTAAAATGACCGTTTCAAAATTTAGCTTAATCCATTCGATGAGTTTAAGTGCTGCTTTCACTTAGCACGTGTCAGCTCGGTAACTATTAATCTTGCAGATGTTACCCGAAACAATTTATTACACCGACAGCGGAACGTTAACCGCGGCTGGAGCAAATTGGGACGTGAAGATTAGGAGGGTCAACACACTTACAATACTCGGTTTAATGTTAAGACGGATGATTGAACAGCACTTTGGTGCGAACTAGCTTAGAATGGGCCGGTGATAGTCATGTCAATACTCATTAATATGCATACATGTACGACGATACTGTTAAATGTAAGTTACCTTCTATCGTAGTGTGTAAAGCTTTCAGAATATCCATCAAAGGCATCAACTTTGAAGTAGCAACCTACATGAATTTCGCGAGTCATGTGCACACAATTAAAGTTCTCGTGAATGTTTGCTACTAATGCCCGAAATCCAGCTTAGTAATGAACTAAAACACGGAACAGACCAATATCAATTTATTAGTAGCTTAGTCATTCCCCAAACTCTAATAAGCAAAGGGAAATGTTTGGGCTTTGGGCCTCTGTTGTGGATACAACTAAAGCTTTTAACAGAGAATGTCAAATTAGATTTTGCTAATAGTTAGATTAGAGTTAAAGATATAGCTACGTTACCTAATGACAAATTTTTATACATTATAAATATGTTACGCTTTTAATAAATTACGCTATAGAAAACTAACACTTTTATAGATACAGACACAGAAATAAGACCAAAGAATGAATCTGAATTTAGCATTTACCAAAAATATTTTATTTCGTTTCTACAATAATTAACTCTATCTAATCTAGACATACTCGTAAGACGCAACTTTTAGTAACTATTCGATATTCTAGGTCTAAAACTCAACGCGAAAACCAAACTTACAAAATGCTTTAAAGCTTGAAGCTACGACAGCACGAAACTGAGAACTGTAACAATGCATTTCTCTCTATAAAAGCCCACTACGACGCGGGCGAAAGTCTAGTGACTGAGTGGATAATATGTCTTCTAACTGATGCTAAGAAACAGTTATTGACGTCTCGAGACGTCATAAAAATGTCGTCGCCACTACTTCTCTGTCTGCGGAACAACGACACCGAGGAAAAAATGGCGACGACAGCGCATCAAAGACACTCGTACTTAGTTCGGAAACGTCGGAATAACTGGTTCGCGACGTAGCTTCAAACTACTTCACACAAAACGAGAAACGAATAAACCATTTGTAATGTTTCAGTAATATATCACGACATATTGTTGTACGAGTACTAGAATTCGACTTCTTTTCAATGTACAAGTCTAGATTAATATTAGTCAATCCACACATTTCTAAGTTTCAAATTTTCGAGTTACATACGGGAATAAATGTTAGCGAAATAATTTGATTCATAATTTCATATACATACCTATGATTCATTAGAGCCTCTATTTGCGTAGGATTGGGAACACGGCGGGTATTATATTTCTTTAAGAATTTAAGAGTAGGTACTCAAGAATATTGTAAGTACCTACGAGTAGGTACGCCCAGTGCGTGTTTATGGCACAAGTTCCTTTTGCCGACCACACTCGGGATTGTCTAGAACTAGGTCGCTTTACAATTTGCTCTTTATTGCCATACCTACCTTTCTCTCTACGCCAAAAGCAAGATATGTTAAACCAGTTACGTAAAATACAAACTAGTTTATAAATTATAAATTACGAGTAGTATTCACGGGCGTACCGCGGGGGGAGGGGGGCTGCTGCAAATTTAAAAACATAGCACAAACCGGAAATTTATTTATGAATTTCAGCTGTCATTCCTTTTCTGCAAGATGCACCTTTTAGAAGAACTTCTATCAAGTTATTATTTTCCTTCTAATCTTGAATTGATTTTCCTTCAATTGTTACAACCCGTACTGAACATAATCTCTTTTGAAAATTATTAATCTTATTACTAGGTTAAAGTCCTTTGCACTTACAGGATGCACTAGTGGCATCTGAGTACCTACTGACAAACGAGTACTGTCACTCAGGATTGTCGCTAGTCACACTCAGGCTAAAGTGGACGAGCGCAAGCCATTTGTACAACGTAACTACTTGATCGTGCATCTGGTGCAAAATTGCCCACAGGATACAGGAATATCTAGGACATCAAACGTTCTACTCATGCACTTAGTTAATTGTATGAGTTAAAATTAAAGTGAAAGTAAAACAACTTTAAGAAAATGATGGAAAGAATTATTATCATACCAAAGCTCAACTTTTTATAACATTATAAAAGACTTCACAGTCAGCTAAATGGGAGCAAGCAAATAGAACGTTTGCATAAAACACCATTCTTCAAACAGAATTTCTTTCATTAGCTTCACTGGCCTGTAACGTTCTTAAAGAGGTGACAAGAAAAGGGAACTAGCAGAGGATTTGGGGCGAGAAAAGCGTGAATAATAAAGTAACAAGCGATTTTATAAAAAGAGAGAAATATCATCTCCTCTCATAGGTCAACATACATAGATGAAACTAGAAATGCTAAGATTTAACACCTAAGCTGTAAAATGCTTTTGTATGTAAATGTAAATTTCATGCAAACGCGATTGAACAAACGGAATTTCTTTCATTTGCTGCAGTGGCCTGTAAGAAGTGGTAAGAAAGGTAACAGCGCGGGCGGATCTAGGGCGGGCGGGCGTCAAATAATGGCTTATTCAAATTTAACGCGGGCCGTCGGGAAACGATCGCACAACACCTGCGGCGGACGTAGAAACTCGGAGCATTTTCCTCAAATTCGTTTTACTGGTCAGCATTATTAATAATAATTCCTTCAAGGTTGGGTGGGCCAGAGTTTAAATTATGAAGTATTTTTTGCTGAATCTTTAATCTTTAAAAATCAGACAACATATCAAAAGTCATCAATAATTCGTCCTTATGCATTAGCACGTAGCATACGATTAAGTTAGAAAAAATAGGTAAATATCTTTTAGAAATATGGCTATGAATATCTGTGTTTTTCAAACTGTAATTAACATCGAAGGAAATATCGGAAATAAATATCCGAGGCCTTTTCTTTAGAGCGAAGGCAGATTTTCATAGGAAATTGAAAATGCTGTATAGATAGATAGCTCGTAGGCGGTCGTGTGGCCTAGTTAGAAAGTTCCGCTTGGGATATATCCACACATTTTTATCATTTAACTCTTAAAAATTACTTTGCTTGACCCTACGGTCTTACGAATCAGTATCACTACATAGTATAAAACAAAGTCGCTTTCTCTGTTCCTATATCCCTATGTATGCTTAAATCTTTAAAACTACGCAACGGATTTTGATGTGGTTTTTTTTTTATCGATAGAGTGATTGAAGAGGAAGGTTTATATGTATAAACGTTCACAGTTTTTCAGTAGTGTATTTAGTATCAGCTTTGCGCCCGTGCTTAGCCGCTCGCTGGTAAATTATAAGTTTAAGTTTAAAAAAGTAATTAAGAAATTCAGTACTTTGGAAAAGGATAACAAGAAACGCTACAGAAGGAAATGTAGATGTACAAATGAAATTGCTGCTTCTAAATCATAAAAATCGGAGAGTGAAAAATGATTGGTATGATGCTTAAGCAAACTAACTCTTGTATCATCATGCATGTACACTTCAGAATAAAACGACAGCAGATATTGATAACAATATTAGCAAACAAATCAAACAACAAATTCACATCACGCGTTATCTCCTATCTTGATCTGCATATTATATGACGACAGCGTTTTATTAAAAACATAATCCTCTTTGCAATAACGTTTGGGCCATGAAAGAGCGTCCATATTACGCAAATGAAATTGATATTTAAACTAACGGAATGAAAGAAGAACATCAGAAAACTATCATATTATGGGGTAGTAAGTAGGAACGGCAAAATCTGCCAAAACATAGCAAAAGTATGATGGATGCTGCTCATATTCATACTTTTCTTCATCATTACCATACGTGGTGGAGTATGCTTCAGGTCTTCCCTGGTTAAGGTGCAACCCTTGCCCAGCTATGGGCCATGAAATAAAAATTGGTTACAAACTTGCGATTTATAGTTATGCTATAAATCAAATTAGATTACAAATTTTTTGTCTTAGGAATGATAGTACCACACTATTGATTGAAGCTTCACAGACTAAAATGTGGGATAAAATATTCATTTTACGATATTGTAATTGTTCACAGATTTAGTATAAACTAACTTAAGATATTATTACCTACTTATTTACTTAGTTACATTACACAAAATATCAATGTGGAATTCATCTAACGAGCTCTGTATAGTGTTGCGCGTGGTTTCACAAAACGCAAAACACTTTAAGTGAAAACCGATTCTGTTCTAAAATAAATGTATTGCCATTTATTGGGTTATTTGTTGACTATAGGAAATATAAGGATGCAGCTTTTGCCATCAAATTAACAATAAATTACGAGCCGCTAATGCTTTATATCATTAAGGTGTCATTAATCAAAAAGTTCGGAATGATAAAAATGTTTCGTGGTAGTAACAAAATGTTTGTGTAAATGTCGTTAATATAACTGTGTATTTCAATTTATATGGTTAAGATTCGAGTCCATTAGGGTCAGGAGATGACCAGTGATTATTGTAACTATTAACTATTATTTTTTTACGAAAAAAACCGACTTCTCATGGATGCCATTATCAGAACGCGGCCAAATTAAAATGGGACCGAACGGGAAGCATCCGGTTTCAAATAAAAAAGAAACATTCAAATTGGTTCACCCAGTCGAAAGTTATGAGGTATCGAAAATAAAAAAAATACAGACAAATTGAGAATTACCAGCGGGCAAAAGTTTAAATGATGAATTTCCTGTTCTCAGTTTGGTATTTTTTCAGTCTGTCTTAGAATCCCGAATACAGTGGATTCAAAACACACTGTGTGTGTGGTGTGGTTATATAGTTAACAATGGACTTCAACAAAATAATAACAAATAGGTATGCATTGTAATTGTTTTATTTTAGTTCATTTAATCATCAACCCATCACAGTCAGCCATTCGCACATTGTCTTAGTTAGGACTTCTCTCCTATGAGGTTCACATGCTTTTTGAAATCTTTATAGAGAAATCTCAGGGATACAGGTATGATACATTTTAATTTATATATGTATTTCAAATATTATATGTTATGTTTATTATTATTATATATAATTATTATAATACAGATTTTTATACTTTTTTTAATTAGTTTAGTTGTAGATATGTATTATTAAGTCATATCTAGGTATATAGTTTAACTGTTTTATTTAATTTTTATGCTTTATTTTGTTGTACTATTTCTTCAATTTACATTTGTTCACCATCGCCATAGGTAGACTGGCAAAGACAGCCACCAGGCATTAAGACCGCTTTTGTAAAACCTGTTTAAGTCATTGGTGGTAAGAAAGTCATTGGTGCATGCTGCTAGTATTAGAACCAGGTCATCTTGTTATTTGATTCCCAATACTTAAGAGTGAGCCATCACCGCTTCATACTTTATTCGTTCATTTGTTAAATATAAATCTTAAAGGTCTGTCCAGACCGCTTATTTAAAAATAGGTAAAAAAGAAATAACATACTAAAGAAAACTTGAATGTATTTTGGAAAAATGTAATTTTTGTTGGTTCAATAGTTCATAGTGCACGAAGAAAGTAAGTACCTACATAATTATCAAAGATTTGTATAAATCACTGCTGACATAGATAATACACTGGCTATGTTATCTAATCTTAATAATCAGAATTTAAGTTTAGAATAAGAAAAGAAATTAACTATGAATGCAGTAAATAGCTACCAAAATTTGAATTTTAAATTTAGAGATACGTAGGTACATTTTTTTTCTTTTTCATAAAATGTGTGTAATTTGAATTTTTTTTTTTGTTATGCCAGCTAGATAAACATGACGAATAGGTGTGTTAATGAAGATTAACGGGATCAGGTATTTTTGCACTTTAATGATTAGAAAAGGAGGCAATTAACCAATAAGCAATAATTTTTAATGATATCGATCCGCTTTTACTGCTTGTGTCAGTTTGCGCTATGTCATGAACTTACTTTCAAATCCCTGCAGCCGGTTCACTGTTTGTTATGAATGGCACTAAACGTAAAAAAAATTTCAAACTAAAGGCAACTTCAATACACACTTTTCAAATGTCTTAAAGTTTTTGTGTTTTATCAAAGGCAAAACAGAAACAAATTGCGGTCACGAAACACTTGCTTGCGAAACATAAAACGAAAAACAGCTACTGCGGCGCCACTGAGCAAACGAGTGCAATGACATTTTTGTGTGCATTGCCATGGCTAAAAAATTTTTAATATGAAGGTCAACAACCCTTTCTAAGTTTAACGAAAATATCGAAAAATGTGAATAGGTATACAACATTGCTAAAACCTGTTTAACTTTTTTACACTTCGTATTTTTTTATTAATATTCATTTACACTGTCTTAATACTGAACTTTTACTGCAACCTTTCTTAAAGCTCACTGCTGGGCACAGGACTTCCCCATAGCCGGGGAAGGTTTGCAACATTATTTATTATAATCTTTCATTCCAACAATCCACCATGCTGCTCCATATTATGTGGATTGAGAAAAACAGTAAGAATAATTACTCGGTAAATTAATAAAACTACATTCATATCTTAAAAAAACTGTTTTTCAATCAATAGTAAAATGTAAATACACTATTCTAGGTACATACAATAATTACTAAACAATAAACTTAATATCAATTTAATGCACCAAAATATTTTCTACTTAAACATTTTTTTTATTTTTATGGATACTTATTTATTTTACCCATGCAGTTGTTTAGATTACGATAAATAGAATTAAGCTAAAGATAAAGTAATATTTAAACTTACCTACTAATCTCATGGGTATTAAGATGATTGGCAAGTAATAAATTAAAATTACATACATAACAATCTTGTTTCTTACATTACAAAAAACACATAATTTTTCTTTCTCTCTCTAATAAATAAGTTATACAATGTTATTTATTAGTGTAATTCAGTAGAAGACTAACGAATAACGTTTTTTTAATATTTATTTTACGTTCTCATGTGAAGCAAGTTGGTTTAACTCAATGATTTTAGTATGTTGTAATATCACAACTGCAATGGAAGTGTGCAAAATGCTAATTTATACACATTAACCATTGAAAATCTCAAACATATGTAAGCCCGCTCATAAACATCAAGCAAAATCTACTCCTGTATCAAGTAAATCTCTTATCAATATGGTTGCTTTTCGTGGCAGAATGCGAAGAAGATGACCGAGATACACCAAATGCTTGGGTACAGATGCCTCTGGATAGTTGCGACGCACACTCTCAAGTATAGAACAAGCTGCCTTTGCTGGTGTTATCGTACCAAAGTAGCTTGGAATTCTGGAATTAATATTTAAAAAATGATTAAACCATCTATAAAAGAATACATTTAAAATTACAAATTTTAGTTCCAAAAAAAGTTCTTGGCCGATTAATAAAAATGCAGCTGCTTAACTGCATGTAGTTAACTTACTTTAACCGCAAATCTGAACTTTCTTCAACAATGAAAGGGTAGATATGTGTAAGAGTAACATGGACTCCATCAGTTTTGCTTATCCTGAGATCCTCCATAAGAGATTCGGCTAGGCCTTGGACAGCAAACTGAGCGACGCTGAGTGGCATCTGATCCTTGATGTAGCTAAGACCTGCAACTGATGTCAGTGCCACTACATGACCATGGTTCTTTGCCTTCATTTCTGGTACAAATTGATCAATTAGCTGAAAAGGAAAAAACAAAAAACTCAAATTAAACAAAAAACTATTTTATCTCATTCAAATACATCAATTAAACCATATTTATTGTGGTGGTATTCAAAGGTGAACCTAAAATATGTATTAAAAAATAATATTATTTTGGTTTTAAGTTTTAGTTCTATAAATGTGCGCATTAGCTGTCATTACACAGAGCACTGAGGTTAATGACTCGCAGAGAGAAATATCAGTATGTTAGTGGCCTATTATTAAACCACATAAAATATTAGATGTTCTATTGCTAAATATTCACTTACATAGAAATAAGAAGTTAAAGTGAGATCCAAAGTAGCATGAATGTCTTGAGGTGGCTGTGTCATGAGAGACCGTGGGCTGGGGATGCCACAGCAGTAAAACAACATACTAACAGAGCCTATGCCCTTTAACTGTGTTGCCAGGTTAGTGACATTCTCCTTTTTTGTAACATCACAAGTAAAGCAATATGCTGTTCCGCCATTCTGTTTTATATGTTCTGCGGTTTTTATATTGTTGGCATTATTGAGATCCACACACACTACAACTGCACCAAGTGAAGCTAGCTGTATGGCAATTTCCTTGCCTACCCCTCTTCCAGAACCAATGACCTGGAAATACAAAAAAGGAACATAGTGACTAATATAAGTTTATAAACAATAGTATAATTATGTACCAAAATTGAATAATTATTATATCCATTATTGTATGTATAACTTGAGTTAAACATTTTTCTTTATTCTGATTTTAACATACTATTTTATGCTTTTCCTGTTTTTTTTTCTTTAATTATTTATAAAATTATCATTGGTCCTGCCTTCGTTGATATTTTACTGCCCAAAGGTTGACTGGCACAGAACATTTTTAGTATTAAGTCAAAAAAAATCCCTAATAAATGAAACAAAGCTTTTATATAACATTTAAAGAATTAATACTTACAACAGCAGTTTCCAAAGACAGGGACTTCATGGGAGGTGGGCGGAACAGCTCGTAGGCAGCCTGTGCAATCGCATACATAGCATTCACAATTACCCACATGATATCCACCATCAAGATGCAGAGAGAGTAGAGTCGCAGCAACATATTGATGGGGAACATAGGACTCAGCATGGAGTTTACTATGTTAGACACAGCGTTAGAGGCCTGAAATAAACACATTCAAAATTGTTAATGCACATGTTAACAGTACTGGTTCTGTTGAAAATATATCAAAGAATGTTGTTTTATATGTAAATTGATAGGTACTGGCATGAAAGTGTTTCGATCTGAGGTTTGTAATAAAAAATGAAATAAAAATAATTCAATCATAGAAAAATGTGGTTGCTTTATTTTAAGTTCAATAGAGTCAAGAACCCTTAGGACGGTTGGTTGTGGAGCGACATGTGTTGGTGGTGCATTATGTGGATGTGTTTTTCTTTTTGTGCTTGCATGTGCATGCATCCTATGTGGGAGGGAGGACATTGTTATGTGCATGAACAATTAAAGCTGTCTTTTATGATCATATAGAGGTTATCTGGATGAGATAGCTATTATTGTGTTAAGACCACAATATAGATATGTGTTTCAGTTAACAATAAAAAGGATATAGGTAATTTTAATTTTTAAGCACATATTGAAACAATAAGAAAATTTTATCACAAGTAACATGACTATAGAATGCAAAATAAAAGTATGAAAATAAAAATTACATGTGTTCTTACCATATTTTTCAAACCTAAGAATTCTGCATGACACCTAAAAATTAAAAAAAAACATTAATGAAAGGATTAAATATATTTATCATTTCATGCTATAAATAAAATGACTATTCGCAATTTACATGCAACAACGCTATAAGTAAAAGTATCTAACTTTAATTTTAAACTCAACTATCTTAACAAAAACTGTCGACACTCGTTAGCGATGCCGATAAGCCCGTTATCAGTTGTTAACTAAAACACAACTAACTGAACTAAACTTGTAGGTTGCACGATAACGTGTGATAAGTTTGGAAGTGCATGGTCGATAACCTAGTACGCTCATAAATAGAAAAAAAGGATGCGATTAACATTGAGACGCCGATACTGATAAATTGCTGAATTATCAGAGGTAATCCTTTTCAATGTCACCTTAAATTATATATTATTAATTCAAACATACCTACAACCTTGTCGGTAAATAGGATTTGAAACGACTCCGCAAGCTGATTTAATTGTTTAACTATCAGCAAAATAAACTAGATTAGCCAGTAACAATAAAATAAAACAATTTCAAATTTAATTTCAAATTCAAACACAGACGTCACTGACTTTACGATATGTCAATGTCAAGGTGCGTAACACTGATTGAGTGACTGACACCAGTGAAGGCTACAGCACAGACCATAGGCTGTCACAGGCTGTCACAGGCAAAAGTGGGTTCCATACGGTGCACTTCACACTACAAAAATACCTAAATTTATTAATACGAAATATCTATTCTTTTTTTAGTCTGTGATTTATCTTTGCTTGTTTGACTTGTCAATGTCACAGACAGACGCATTTGTCATGTCACTGTCAAAATGGCCCATTATATTGTTTGTTATGGTCAATTTTGTTTGTAATTAATTAAAAAATCACTTTAATTTTGAATTTCAATAGTGATTCTTTGTCGATTAACGATTTACACGTTCATTCGACGTAAATAAGTGCATTACTAATCAAATTATTTGAACAAAATGGCATTCGTGTATCAGGGCGATTCAGAATTGGAAGCTAAAGCGAAAAAAGGCATGCATAATGACAAGATTTTTCTTAGTTCTTTCAGGCCTTGATTTAAATAATAAAAGCTACATAGTGTTCCATTTCTTGCAGCCGCGGAACGGATATCAGAAAATATGCACATAGTTGCTAACGAGCCGTCTCTAGCATTGTATAGACTTCAGGAACACGTAAGAAAAGCGCTGCCACCAATGGTCGAGAGACGAGTAGAGGTCACTAAACTACAGCACGAATTGCAAGGGCGGTGTTACGATGTCGAGTATGCTCTTAGGTAAAAAATTCTATTGTTTCTTTTCATCCAATCATTGTGAAGTTTCACATTTGTTTCCATACTAAAGTAGTGACCATTTCCTGTCTTCTCTACTCTGTTCCCTTATTTGGTTTTGGAGAGGAAAAAGGAGTGCAGGCAATACAGACCAGAATAATAATAATATGATAGATAAAGAATAAGTTACCTATTTCTATATTGTCTGGCAAAATGTAGGATTTGGATAATACCTTATTTTTGTGTGGTTAGTGTGGTTACATATTACAATTAAAATGATTAATATTGAATAAAATATATTTCTCAATTTCAGTGCAGTCAAGTCAATGGACGCTGCAGCAACTAGCTTTCAAAACATTCAAGACATGTTGAAGCAATCAATATTTTTAAAACAACAGCTAAAGTATGAGGAGGCAAGGCGAAATAAAAAAGATTCTAGTTCAGTTTATAAACGTCTCTCTGCTCACATTGTTCTTGATTTGCCCGACCTCTCAGAATTCTCTATGGTCCGTGAAACCACTAATAGAATAGAGAATATGATGGCACATGCAAGGGGCTCTAATGCAGAACTGCACAGGTCTCATACTACTTTGCATTAACTGGTGATGGGCTTTCATATGCTTGAAACATGGGTTGAAATGTTACTAATGTTAGCAATCTCAGTTCTCGTCAGTCAGAGAAAAATAAGCATTTATCGAAATTTTGAACAGTATTTATAGCACCACAAATCGTTGTTCCAAAACATTTTTTATACAAAAAGAAGTGGATAAATTTAAATTGCAGTTACTCCAATATTTTCAGACAAATATTGGCTGTGAATCATAATTTATTCTGTTCAAAATTCACTTGTGATATTTACGCTAATTGCTGCTGAATTAATAGTTGAGATTGCTCTAGTCATACACAAATTAAATTACCAAATTTTTCATCACTGCAATTAATTAGATCTCTGATCTGATTTTACGATCTCATTAGAGTGTAGGCAAGTTAAGTAATTTTGTTACTACACTGGATATGTAAAAGTTACATTAGAAATTGTAAGATTAGGAAATAAATTAAAAAAAAAATTGTCATGCTTTCTGCAAGTTTACATTAGTGGAGCAATTGCTAAAAATATAAAATAATGTAATTAATTTATTCTTAGTAATAGAGTTTTTAGACAATATCTTTTAAGTATT
>DWAV01000893.1:0-15856 GCA_018231305.1 Noctuana lactifera
ATATGGTTTTCCCATGGATGCCGTTGTCAGAACTGGACCAAATTAAAATGGGACCAAACAGGAAGCATCAGCTTTCAAATAAAAAAATCATCCAAGTCGGTTCACCCAGTCGAATGTTATTGGTAACAAACATAAAAAAAATACGGTCGAAATGAGAAAGTCCGCCCTTTTTTGAAGTCGGTTGATAAATTGTATGTAGTTAGTCATATTTGTGCATAGGTAGGTATAATCGTAAATTATTTTGCGTTTTATCTATTTAGGCTTCATATTTAATGTGTCCTCAGACAATGAGCTTTCAGACATAAATAAAGTCCGCCTTTGTGTTTCTCAGCACATCCCAAGGTTGGCTGGTAGATAATGCTATTTAGCATTAAGCCTTTTGTCGCCTTTTGTACCACAATTGTTTTTGGATATAATAAAGTGTTAAATAAATAAGTACAGAAATATAGCGGTGGTATTTCCATGGTCTTCGGGAAACATAACATAAACAAGAAAACATTTTAGAACCTTATATCATACCCTTAACTTCAAACAACCCTCCCATTTGTATCAATCATATATCCTAAAGCACACCAAATTGGAAATAAATAGCGAAAACGCCGGCCTTTGCACCCTCGTTAATACAATCAAAGGGGGTTCGCAACCCCGACACCCTTATAAGTAGAGATTAGCGCGTGAGATGTCGGCATCTTAAGTTAATTCCTCCGTGTGCAGTTTTCGTAAAGGATCTTACGGAGTAGTCAGGGGTGCGGATTTATGTGACAAATGCAGTTTTGGGGTAGATTAGATTTGAGCCTATTGTGAATTCGTTCTCTCTTTGTTGTATTCGTATTGATTGTGTATTTTGTTTTTTTTTAACATTAATGTTTGTTGATTCTCAGCCAATAAATAACGTTTCACAATCACAGCCCCCCACTAGGATTCCCTGTGTCGTGGGTGCCATGGATACACACAAAGACAAACACACAATATACACCGGTAACAGAAATCTAAATTCGAACCCGGGACCCTTCGAACGGTGGACTGTCGTGGTAACCACTACACCACACAGGTCGTCTAAACATTAACGAGTTTAAAATTGTATGCACTGAAGCCTTGATTTATGCTTGCTGCATATTGGTGCTAAATGACGATTTTTCAAAATATAATAATAGTTTTATTATTTTGTTTAGTATAAGAAACAAAATTAAATGACAAAGGAAGCAATTTCTCACATAATATGCCTTAACATGCTATAATCATTAATAGATTCTCTGTATGGGATTTCTTACTTAAAAGCTCCTACGAAGTTCCAATTTACCCTCTAAAGAGAGATTAAGAGAACGCTAAGGACATCTTTACAAAATTCGTTTATAAAAAATATAGGGTCCGCGTAAGAGGGACACGAATTTGGGGTTCGAATCCCTGACAAATGCAGTTTAGGAGTTTTACTAATTGATTCTATTATAATCTGTGCAAGACATGTTTTTTTTTAAATTCAGCTTGGTCCAATAACCTGCAGTAGGCCAGCATGGCGATTCCTAGGGCGTTGGGTACGATTTCCAGCCGGGCAGAAATTTAAGTAAAGAATGTGTGAAATTTTCGAGCGTGGGTCTTTGTGTGTGTCCGTGATACACATGACACTGGGAATTCTAGTGGGGGTTTTAAATGTCGTCAAAAAAAAACGAAATCCGTCTGCAAATATTCAGTTGTCAACCTAAACTAATCCAGATGAGAGTATTTAAAACAAATCCGTGGGGTGAAATTTACCCTCACACATATTATGTAATAGCGACCACCCCACCCCATTAGATAGCGAGTTCCATACCTTCCATAATGGATTAGAAAACCATCTGTTACTATGAAATATGTTTTAATTAAAAACATTACTTTCTTATAATTCAAAACGCATTTTCTCAATTGCCACCCTCGTTCCTGTGTTTCCATATTTCCCCTTTTAAGCGATGTCAGGAATTGTTATAGTAAATTTATGTTCGGGTGCGTCTATACAGAAGCTGGTTCTTAACTGCAATAAATATAAGACCTCTTTTGCACTAAGAGTTCACCAAGTTCGTTAAACAAGCGTTGAATCGAAACAAGTGAATGTAACTTCTTTTCCATACCCTTAAAAAATTCGATACTTTACTATCGCATTGTCTTGGACACGCAGTTGAAATGATGTATCATAGAATTACTTGCACTACATTTGAATGCTTTTAAACGAATTTTAATAAAACTACAGCTTGAATTTAGTTCCATTCGTCATACATAAATTATTATGTCCCTTATAAATACTGCACGTACAAATAATTATATTAAGTCAGTTATAATTTTCGGAATGCTTATTTAAAGTTCTGAAAATATATTCTTTAAGTTGCTTACAAATAAATAATTTAAGGTTTATCGGTATAGTTTACTTTACATAAAAAATATTATGTAGATCGATGAACTAGCCACTAAGAAAAAATTTTACTGAATAACTATTAAAAAAATATTATTTCTCATGTTACCAAGAACTCAAGAACTGAGTTTCTGTATAAACGCACCCAAATAAAATAGAACTATACAGACATTCACTAAACGACCCTTTCAAGATAATACGCCATGCTCTCGCTAAGTACGAATACGCGCATATGCAATTTTCATGTCGTTTCTTTTTCTTAAAGGACTGAGAGCATTGCATTGGTTTGCATTTACCGCATGTAATCTCTATGCAACTTGAATATTTCATGTGTGACCGTTTGAATAGTTAATTTTATATCAAAACTTCATTTTTCATTTGATTTTTTATGTGTGTGTTAAGGAGGGCACGTTAGGCCGTCGGTCCCGGTTGTTATCGATAGTCGTTAAACCTAGTCGGAGGCTCTTTGGGCGGTTTGACAACATCCGACACGAGTTGGCCACTAATCCGTATCTCCACGCTGCTCCAATCCGCATTGGAGCAGCGTGGTGGCGTATGCTGCAGACCTTTCCCGCTTGCGGGGAGAGGCCCGTGCCCAGCAGTGGGACAGAGAAATGTGAAAGAAATGATGTGCCTATATTGCTTAATACTCCTACGATTGTTGATATCTTCGCTGTGCACATTAATCGTGATATTTCAAAGGAGAGCTTAACGTTTCCTGCATGCTCTTTCATCCGCACGGTCTCTGAATGCTTCATCACGATGTTATATTTATCTAGTTTTATCTTTGACATAATTTACGGAATACTGTTTTATTTTCTTCCTTATATTTAGATATCTTTGACTGTAGATAATAATATATACTCGTGTTATGAGGATTCACCTTTGTGGTCTAGGTAGACGTTGAATATAATATTTAGGTACCTACATTATTATTGTATATAATATTTTTTGATGTGAGTTTGCCATTTGTAATCCACATTTGATTGATTTTAGTTATAGCTATAGATAGTAGGTAAGTTATAGTGTTAAAATTACCTACCTTAAAAATATGAGTGTCTTTCTAAATAACTTTTTTGTTCCAAAAGTCACAAGCGATATTAAACATTAATTATGTCGCAACAATAAATTTCTGCTTGATCATACTAAAGTTTGAACAAAACAACTTCCTTTAGAATTGCTTTTGAGCTTTTTTCATCAAACGTTCAAAAGTTTCCAACAAAAGTACTTTGAAAAGCACACGACATTCCTAGCGCTGAATTTCATATTAAAACGTATTAGAACGCAGCAAAAGCGTTAAATCGCTTAACTGAGGTCCATAACTACTTTATCGCTAACTTCTCTAAATATTTGTAGGAGACTTTTTTAACAAAGAACGAAATGAATTCAGCACGGTGCTTGACAAAGATTTCAACAAATCAAGTATCAGATAACAGAGATTCAAAACCCTGTTTACGTTTAAAATATCTCATATTAAGTTCGCTTTGCAAAAACTGAGTCTATTTTCAACCGACTTCATAAAAAGAGGAGGTTCTCAATTTGACTGAATATTTTACTCTTTACCTCGTAACTTTCGACCACGTGAACTTATTTGGATGATTCTTTTTTATTTAAAAGCTGATAGTTCCAGTTTGATCCCATTTTAATTTGGTCCAGTTCTGATAACAGAATCAAAACCATAGCGATAACCATTATTAAGTCTTAAATTTAAGTATGTACGCGACCACTTTGAAGTCGGTTTTTATCGTAACGCGAGTTATAATTATTGGCCCAAAAATTTTCAATATACGTATGAAAGTTCGCAACAAATGTCCCGTGCGTCATTCGCCTGAAAGTCAATTCCATAATTCCATATCAACTCGTATTGCAACGCCGCGGAAGTGTTAAAATTGCCAAACTTTGGTCCTTCGTGCCTTTATTGCTCAATTTCTGAGTGTTATTTATTTACCGACTTAATTTATTTAGGGAAGTGAATATATTATTAAAGGGCGAAAGAATATTAATGTCTGGAGTTCGGATGAAGTAAGGTTACTGTTTTTATTAAAGAAATTTTGGGCCGCGTAATTTTGGTTCTATGGCAGATAAAAGTTTGAAATGAAAAACTGAATTGATAAGATCACTGGGAAATATACTGCAAGTAGTGTATTTCTGTTGGTTTTTTAATAAAGAAACAATATTATGTACCTACCTACTAAATAAGAATGTCTTGCCTCAAATATTTTAAAAGTATAGAACAATTTTGCCTGATTTGTTATTCAAAACATTCTATACATTATTTTGTATCTTGAGTTAGAAACAAATTGCAACCCGATATTATTTTATTGCTGTAATCTATTAGTCGTTCTCTTCCATTACTAAATAGGGTATAAGTCCTATCTACGAGTACGTGGAGGCGTTGCTACTAATGCGAACTGTGATGATCACCTCAAATATAGTGTGTCTGTCAGCAACCCTCCCGAACGGAAACACAAGTACTTGCCACAAGACTTGCTTGCAGTGAGTTATGAGGGCAGCGGTGGTACCTCCTTGGGTAAACTTTATAAGCTCAACCACTTTCAAGTAATGTACCTATATATTATGTAAAAATATTGAGATAGTTTATTAAAACCCTTTATTTGCCATACTTACGGTCATACTGTCAGGAATTTAAATTGAAAGTAATTTAATCAAGGTTCGGACAATACTACTTAAATAGTACTATTACTACTACAATATACATAAGCCACTGTATATATTTAAAGATTTAACCCTCACAATTACCTAAAACTCCCTGTAGGCTACTGCATATTATATTAAGGCTCAATACAGGAAAACCACGAAGGCTTTATCGGAGGTGTGGGCCGCACCGCAAACCTCTGCCTCCCTTAAGGGTTCGTTACCTCAGAACTAAAGATAGGGAGGTACTATCTTTAGTTCTCAGGTCGGAAGTTCTAACAAGTATTTTTACTTAAATAAGAACATTAGGAAAACTATGGCCTTTATTACACGGAGCGAAATCTTTTTTAAATTGATAAACAAAAAATTTTCGGCACAGTCGTGTAATAAGGTCATAACTCGATCATAACGAATCAGTACAATTTTTTAATTGCAGTATTTTTGAAAACAGATCAGAATTTTCAAACTCTATAATTCTTTCTTCGCTTCCTTGTTCTAGATTTGAATTTCACAAAGTATTAATAAGAATAGTTGAATAAAGTCGTGATCAGTACCTACCGTTCGTATCATTTTACGATTTAGTCCTCGCTTTATTTAGTTCTCTTGGAGTTGAGCTTTAGTTTTTAATTATTCCCTTTTCTTTTGAGTCGTATCTTTTATTAATTTTTAACGAGCTTCTTTTATCTAAGTCTTTATGCAAAAATTATACTGTGCAATGTTTTAAAAGGGTAGGCACTTAGTTACATTGTAACGAGTATTTTGTGATATTTTTTAAGACGAGATTTTTTTTTTAATTTATACAATGATCTAAGAATATTTACTTAAAATATTTGTGTTGTCAAATCTTTAGTTTGTAACGTTAAACCAATCTTAATACCGATTACATTCGCGAGTTATCGCGTCAAATCAGCATTTTTTCAACCCGCTCTTTACATTTGATTTTAAAGGCGTGCCGAGAGTTTTTTTCCGCTTTTTCTTCTCTCTCTCAGTTCCTAACCCTGTTACACTATCATACGTTGCGGATTGTTGCGACGTAGTTTTAACTTAGTTTAGTAACAATTTACACGAAGCTACAGAGCTATTCAGTTCTTTAATAAAAAGAAGACCACCAAACCTTCCAGCTATCTGTTTCTTTTGTAATCTTTTAACTGTTTTTCTTTCTTTTCTAGGTCAGCTGCATTCTTCTGTGTTCAAAGGTAAGAGTACTATTAAGAATAGCGTATAAAAAACGCAGCGGCAACAAGTCAAAGAGCTTTAGTGGATTCTGTAATTATCCGTTGCTTTTTATCATAAAATTTTAAACAGAACCGTCATCAGCGTACAACGGGCTTTCGAAAAAGTATTCAGTTAAATGCGGTTATTGCTATTCTACATTTGGAAGCCTGTACACGAAAGAACGAGGTAAAAACGATGAATTTTATCTCTCTTACTTTAACGACACTTTAGCTCTTATTAATGTCCGGGATACAAAAAGATTTTCTGATATAATATGTCAGTTGTTTTGAAGCGCGCATAGCCCTGGTAGTGTGGATTGTAAACCATCACACTGGTAAGCGGCAGCGTGCGCGGTCGGTACTTGGATGGGTGACTATTAGTGGCTAATTTCATGCGCGCTTCTGTGTTAAACCTGGTCGGAGGCCATTTGGGCGGTTTGACATCCGACACGGGTTGGCCAGTTTACTAACCCTTCACCTCCACCAATCCGCATTGAAGCAGCGTGGTGGAGTATGTTCCAGGCCTTTCCTGATTGTGGGGAGAGACCAGTGCCCAACAGTGGGACATAAAAAGGATTGAATGCATGTCAGTTGTTTATCAAAACCTTTTTATGAAGTATAACAAGTTTATACGATGTGAGTATAATATACAAAGTTGGAGAATTTAAGCATTTAATTTATATCAGAACTAAGCTTTATATAAATTTCACTATTGAATATTTTGTTACGTAAAACTCTAATAGTATCATGCTATTGATGATGCCCGTATAATAGGACAGGGACTATTGAAAGGCTAGTCATCCCTCCTCATGTGCGGAATGCCGCAATGTCATTAGGCTGTCGGCACCGACTTTGAGAATTCAAAAATGGTTAACTCATTAAACCTTGATTTATGTGTTTCGTAGTTAATATAATGTCCCACTGCTGGACACGGGTCTCTCCCCACAACCAAGGAAGGCCTGGAGCATACTCCACCACACTACTCAAATGCGGATTGATGGAAATACGGGTTAGTTTAAAGGGCCTCCAAGCAGGTTTAATGACTTTTATCTATCGATAATAACCGGGATCGACGGCTTAACGAGTAACTTTGAAGCACGGTTAATTTTTTTGTTAATAATGGTTGCAATTTTGATACTCTACTGCCTTGTGACCCTAGTTTCTTGGCAAAAAGAGCATGAATCAATCAGCAACCGATATAAAATACATTATTATGTACCTAATATCGATGTTTTTGTCACAGTTTTCGCAACTATTTTAAATCTTTTTAATCCAAAAAAAAGATATGTACTTTATCTATAACATAAAAATCTCTTGGCTTGCTCGAAAGGCCAAGTCGTGCCTCGTATATGGAATGCGGCGATGTCATTATGCCGTCATCGTCCACTCACCGCTCATAACTGGAGCGCGTCGGGGGAATTTAGAAACGGTTAACTCATTAACCCTTGACAGATGTTATGAGGACCGTCTTTTACATGAGGACATTTCGAACCAGGCAACACACTGCACTGAGAATGAAAAACCTGAAAACTAGACACTTTCAAGAAATACTCTATAAAATTTAAATAGCTTACCACTGTTAACATTTTGTTCAATAGTACCAAATCTGTATACGATAGGACTTGGACTTATTGAATTTGATTTAAATACGTACCGTGAGGGCCTAGATAAGACACCTTCAGATCATCCGTTTATCCGTCAAACTTCTAAAGTTTGGTTGTCAATATGGTAACAAAATAGATCATAGATATTTCTTTAATACTTGTGGTGTTAAATTTTATTGAAATATTATGTTTAACGTACAGCTCTAGTTCTACGCAAGTAAAGGCGCAGAAAATTTGCCACTAGCGGTCACCCATTTGAGTACCGACCGCGAGGGAATTCGCTTAATCTGTGAGATCACTTGCGATTGATTGCCAGCGGAGCCTATGCGCTCATTACAAATCGCTTAAATTACTTCTTAAAGAATACAATCAACTTAAAACAGTCCCAGTTCAAAAATAAAATACTGACTTACAAAAAATACCATAATTTACATCGCACTCCATTAAAATCTACTGGATTTAACCGTCTTAAGTGTGCAATTTCACTTTGCTCGTCTTTAGGTAGATTAAGGGTTTTTATTTAATATCATTAGGGTGTCCCTGGGAGCTTCCTTAATTAAATTAATTAGTGAAATAACAGTTGGAGGCGGTACTCTAAACTATTTATGCAGCAATAATCGTAGAGATCTTCTAAAATGGTTCATTTTCGAGTACGTATAGACGGTGTTTGTACGATATAAAGCCATTGTTTCGTACTCTAACGTTGGTCTAGTTTTGTTTCGTGATGTAGTTATATGAGTAGGTACCTATCTGTACAATGAAAGTTTGAATTTTGGAATCCCAATCATGCCTGAAAGGTGTATATTTCTAATGCTAGCACGAATTTATGATTGTTCTAAGGTAACTACTCGTCTATACTAACACTATGTAGATTAGTTAAATTATATTACTTTGAAGGTGTTAAATGTTTCCTCTTACATACTGAAATAATATTTAATATATTATAACCGCTGTCTTATATGTAACATACTACATAAAATGAGTTTTTAGGTTAGAGATTATGAAAGTAAGTGAGCGATATACTCGTAAAGCTAATAACAATATCCTTATTCCAAATTTCCAACACTAATTACAACGAATCCCATCAGAATACCTCTCTCATAATCATTTAATTGCATCTGTAACAATCGTAAAGTTCTTTACTAACGAATTTACATACACATTACCCAGTTAAACCCACACGTAGGAGATTACAGTACTTATCGTACCGCCGAACATTATCCGTCCTGCGGATGAGCGTAAATAAAAAAGCGTCGAATTCAATTCGCTGTTTCAAGCCGCTTAATAAATCACTTAGTTCGAAGCTTTACAGCATCTACATTTAATTAAATATTCTTTTAATTAGGATATTGCAAACTTAACTTATAGACAAAATAAAATAAATGTCAGTAAAACATAAGCGATACGTCTACCATAGCAAGTCAAGGCCCCTTGAATATGTATACACGTGTACACTCACACATTCACAGCATGATATTCTCGTTTGCTCTAGCTCGAACTGTGACCTCGTTTGAGAGCTGTTTATTCGCAAACTCAGTCGCTGCCACCTTTGTTGTGCTTCACTGCGTCTTACTATGACATATACGTCCGTTCTTTTAGTAGCTCCATGTCTAAACTTTAGTAATTGTAGTTGTACCTACTAAAATTAAAACATACATAATATTATACTCGATTATACAGACACTTACCACATTTCCTTATCGTACCACTGAGCATTACTTGTGCTACGGATGAGCATTAAAAACGCTTCGATTTCAATCCGCTGTCTGAAGCCGCTTAATAAATCACTTAATTCGATGCTCTAAAAATCCCTGGTTTATTATTCAAGACGTAAATACAGAATCGATCGCCGCCATCCGCTTTGCTGTGTCGCGACATTCTATTAACCGTGTCCTCCGACACATTTGCCTCTGGCGCATGGAAATTGGTTCCGAGGCTTATCTGGAGAGAAAAACCTATATTGTGTACTCGGCTCAGCGCTCCTGGTAATAAAATGTGACGTCTCTGCGTGGAATCTGACTACAGTCGTGTGGCAGTTCGGCAACACCAAATATACGGTAGGCAAATCCACCAAACGAACTATTTCTACGAGTACAGTGTGCAAAAAAATACATTACAAGTGAACGATTGTTTCTTTTTCATCACATACATATTTTGTTTAGTTTATATAGCGCATTTAGACTTAGGTCATGATTGCATTGACTATTGACCTGAACTATTAGCCTAAACACTGTAACTTCACCTTGCTTATAGTTAAATTTTCAACCGACTTCAAACAAAAGAGGAGATTCAACTGTATTTTTTTTATTTTTTTTTATGTCTGTTACCTAACTTTCGACTAGGTAAACCGATTTAGATGATTTTTTTATTTGAAAGCTAATGCCTTCCGTTTGGTTCCATTGTAATTTGGTCCAGTTCCGACAATAGCATTCATGACTGAACCACATAAAGTCTTAAATTTAAGTATGTGCGCGACAACTTTGAAGTCGCTTTTTTTCGTAACGAGAGTTATAATTATTTTTCGTCAAAATACTTCAGCGCAAAAAATCTGTTTAGTATCTGTATAGTCGAAATAGATCAAATGGAATACTCACTGTGTTAATTGAACAATTAGGAACCCTACTGCATTTAATTATCCGAAGTAACTGTTTATACAATAATTGTATCTTTGTCTGATGCATATAAGAGTCATAACCGTATACACTTAGTTCAAACGAGACCTGGCTTCCGGTGAAATGGAAAAATTAAACTTTGCAAAAGTTGCTCCTATTGTTGTCTCTTTGACTTCCTTTAGGGATATTAAACGTATTCTGCGAAATTGTTCATTGGAATAGTAAATTTGACTTGAAATTAGACCGTTATTCATAAAAGCTTTACAAAAACTCGACAACGAAAAACTCAAAGACTCAGACCCGTGTAGTGTAGTGGTCACCATGTCTGTCCAGTATTCGAAGGGTCCTAAGTTCAAATTCTGGCGGGGCAGAAATGTAAATGATGAATTTAGATTTCTATTTCCGGTCTGGTTGTTTGTGTAGTTGTTTGTGTGTCTTTGTATGTGTCCATGACACCCATGACAGGGAATCATAGTGTGGGGCTTTGACTGTGAGGCGTAAAAAAACAGTGTTTTAATATGAAGAACATATGCCCTATGCATAAGCACAGAGATTAGATAGCATAGTAATTTAACATAGTTTGTCATGCAAAAAGAATTGAGATAACACGACTATCATAATAGACGGGTGTGTCTCAGTCAACTCGCAGTAACGCGGACGCCCAGTTCGTTCTACATTACAAATTACATGCTATTTGTCGTGGGACCAACTCAATCGGTATGCAGATGAAGTTCTTACGCGGTTGAGATACCTAGTGACTGAGTAAGTTATAGAACAGAATAGATATTATAGTACTATTAAGCAACCTCGGCCGCGGTCGGTATTTGGATGGGTGACCGCTACTGCCACATTTTCATACTCGTACATGCATCGGAGGGTACGGTCTCGGTTGTTGACAGATAACAGATTGTGTGGAAGGGGGATGGGGGGGGGGGAACCTGTGCCCAACAGTGGGAAGTAAAAAGGGTTGTGGCATGTAGAGGAGACCTGAGGCTAGGGATATGTATAAATAAATAATGTTGATGAATCAAAAAGTATTTAGGGTTCGCCATTCTATTATTTATCTTCTAACTATCTGTCTTCGACTTAGAGGATTTATCTTAGTAATATAGAATGTACAGGTATGATTAGAAAAAATCATTGTATTAATTATTATTCGCTATAAGTATCTCTTTTGTCTAAAATAGGCAAAAAGGCGCTAAAGTAATTGAATTAATTCATTAGAATATTTAACTTTCATTGAGTAAATACCTTACAATGAATAAAAAAGTTTTGTTTCATTAGTTTTATGACCCGTTTTCTCTTATCGTAAGTATAATATGAATACTCCATGCAAAGCTGTAAGCAGGTTCGAAAATTCCCCAAGCATCAACTGTTCTTAGTATAAATGGAGGCGATGAGTCTTTGTCATGGCGTATAGCAACACCAGATCTGCTTCACCAGATACAAATTGCATGCCATTTGTCGATTGAGCGTATCTATCGGTATGCAGATGAGGCTTCATGTATGCAACTATGAGTCACATCAGATAAGATAGGATAGGAGGTACCTGAATAAGGCTTGACATGAACGTATGTAGGTATAAAATATGTTTACGGTTATGATAACCGGTTATAGGTGATAGAACTTGCACAGTTCGGCCGCGGTTAACACCTGCCTGCGGGTTATGAAGACAGTCTTCATAACCCGCAGGCATCCACTAAGGAAGGATTTTTCAAATTTTTAATTTTATATTTCAAATTTCGTATCAATTGAGTACGGCAAAAATAATGAGTAACTAATTTCAACGTTTTTCAGAATTCAACCCCTAAGAGGTTAAAATGGTCCTATAAAATGGGGCCATGCGAGCGACTTTCATAATTAATAGGAGTCCTGATAATGTTAATAAATATGTATATTGTGATGGGAATGTAAGATTATATTCCTTAATTTTCCACAGATAGATTCTAAAAGATTCTAAATGATTTTGCATTTAGAATTTAGACTTTTACAAAAACGACAGAAAGTTTTAGGAAAACTAGACAAAAATGGGAACACGCTTGCCTAAAACGTGTTCAAGGTGAAGGCAGAGACTTAATTCTGTCATGAAGGATGCTTCGAGCACTCTAAAAAATATTACATCTCCAAATTTTCTCGTAAAATTACCCTCGTGGGCTGAGTTATTTGCATAATAAGGGTAATTGGGGTTGCCCGCGACATGTATAATGGAATTACTTGGAAATGAGACTAGACTGAAATTTCAGCCTAGTTTAAACAGGTAGGTAGGTATACAAAATAATCACAGTGGAAAAGGTCACATTGTCAACGATATTAATATTCAGTAATTCTGTACGGCGCGTAGTTCATAATAGCATTCCTTGAAGATGCCAACTTTGAAGCTAATATCGTCTTAATATTTAAGCTATTGGCTATGAAATAGTTATTGGTGATGGGTTATTAAAAACTTTATACCCTTTATTAAAGACTTTGAACCACGATTATCTACATTTTAGAGGTAAACATATCGTTTCGTATTGATCAGCCATATAATTGTGTATTAAGATAGTGTCTGGATCGTAGTGCCAATTAGCTCTCTGGCGGTAAGTGTCAAGAGCCAACGCAAAGAGTCAACGCAATATACCTACATTAAAATATATGTGTATGTATACAAATATGGGTACGTACAGTTGTTAAGTAAACATTAAATTTTAGTTTGCTATATATTATTTCACCACGTTGCAATGATATACAAATATTTAATATTAAAATCACCAAAAAATCATAATATATAAGATTTAATTTTAACAGTCAAAACTTATTTAGTCAGTTTAAACTTATTTTTTATTTAGCTGTGTCATAAACTAGCTCATTATATACCTAATAATATGTAGGTATAACAGTCACTAGTCTCCCGTTTCTTAAGTAAGCAGGTCTTCTATGTAATACAGCGATATAATAAACAGAGGTTAATAACATTCCGAAAAATTAATGATACTTTTACAAGCAAATTTAAAGACAAGAAACCGAAATTTATGTGTACCTACTTCTGACTTTCGGTCCTCATTATCTCGATGTAATAGTATTATTTGGCAGCCACTAAATCCAGCCAACACAAAGCAAACACACTCTGATAAAATTGCCCTCCGAAATGTCTTTGGGCGCAAAAATTTTCTCCATTAAGGTCCCTTTTGGCTTTTAAACTAACAGTGCAGAACCCGCGGGTCTTATAAATCAAGGAGCATAATGGAAAGACAAGTTTTAAGTACGAACCGAGGTCATAACATTACAAATACAACCGGAGCCAGCTTGTGACATTTGTGACTCTTTGAAAGGAACCATGAGAGGAAGCTAAGCCACGCAACAATGAAGGCAACTTCTGCAAAGTTTCGTTTTTAACTGCCTTCAAAATTGAGGTGGCCTATTTTATCCATGTGTTATAGTTATGTGCGGCTTAGCCTTTATTTAGCTGACGTTACTACATTTTTACCAACTTCAAAATAGGATGCGGTTCTCAATTTGACTGTAATTTTTTAAATGTTTGTTACCTCCGAACTTTCGACTGGGTTAACCGATTTTGACGATTCTTTTTTTTATTTGAAAGCTAGTGCTTACCGTATTACTATGGTCCCATTTCAATTTGGTCTAGTTCTAACAACGGCATCCATGAAGAAATCATACAAGTCTTAAATTTGCATTAAGTATGTGCGCGACAATTTTGAAGTCTGTTTAATCGTTAGGCGAGTTATAATATAAATGACGTATTGGAATGATGTACATTTACATTTTCAATTGGGCAGGTACCTACTGTCCTTAAGTTCTCATGTTCAATTATCTTATTTTTAACTGCCTTTAAAATTGAGGTGGCTGTTTCATCCATGTCTAATACTTATTATCTAATCTAATACTCAATATAGGTAGGTGCGACTTTGTCTTCGTTTACCTGACGAAAGCTGAGAAAAAATTACAAATATTATAAAGATAGTAGATAACTTAGTCCTTATGCGCATAAGATCAAAACGTTATAATTGTATGCACAGCTGCCTAGGAAACTGAAATTCGATAGGGTTCGTAATTGAATAGCCAATTTATGCAGAGTGCTAAATTCAATTTGCTTCACTGCGAGTTGAATTCTTGATTTAGGAGCTTCTAATATCGTATCACACTTGGACCCAGTGATAATTGATACGTTTAAAAAATAAAATAGTCCATATTTATTTTCATTGCTTTTTATATTGGAGAGTTAGCAATAGATTGTACCTAAATACTGACGAATTACGGTTACGGTTTTTGTGTCTATGGTACCCACGACACAGGGAATCCTAGTGTGAGGCTGTGAGTGTAAAGCGTTATTATTTAGTTCACAATAAATTCATAGATTGATCCATCATTCATTCATAAAAGGAAACTTAATAGAGAGTAGGTAGGTACATTTATTTTTGACTCTTCAATTGTATTTATTAGCATAAATTTAATTAATGTTAATTGGATCCATTTTGCTCTAATTGCGCATGTATTTCGGATGTTGTTAAACAAACTAACGTTGAAATGGTGCGTTTATAAACAAAACAATGCTTTGATATTACAAAAGCAACGAATCTATTTTCGTGAACCATATTATTATCAAGAAACCTTTTAGACGCATTAGTGTCTATCTCCGTCTTTTATACGAAACATATTATGGACCCGTTATATAAATATCTTTATCAGAAAAGTTATCCTTTCTACTGGCTCTGATTTGTGGTATCTATTTATCGATATGAATTTCTTTGTTTTGTAATTTCATACAGTTTTAAGTAGATCATGTTTAAATCTATTGAGCAAGAAATGGGTGACTATCAAAATAGTTATTAACTCGGTTTCGCATTGCATAAAACAATTATAACTCGCGTTATATGGTAACAAAGATAAAAAAAAGTAGGTACAGTCGAATTGAAAACCTCCTCCTTTTTTTGATGCAATTTAATAAAATGGTTATTACCCTTGCATTATACTTGTCGCTCAATGTGATGTGACGTGAAATAAATATGCTCTAACATTTCACATACTATTTCCATCGCATTCAGAGTACAAAACTGACTATCCGTAATAGGCTTAAGTGACTCTTGACGATAACAGGTTTTAAAATAAACTGACTTTAGGGCGTAAGGTTCTTACTTTTTATGTCGTATTCAGAAAAACGAAAGAATTTTTCGGTTTGTCAAATTGGATGTAGCGTAGTAGGACCGCACGACTTCGCCTCGAGATGTCACATTTTATTACCAGCGCCGCTGAGCCGAGTACACAATATAGGTTTTTCTCTCCAGATAAGCCTCGGAACCAATTTCCCCGCGCGAGAGGCAAATGCGTCGGAGGACACGGTTAATAGAATGTCGCGACAGAGCAAAGCGGATGGCGGCGATCGATTCTGTATTT
>DWAV01000894.1:0-15845 GCA_018231305.1 Noctuana lactifera
GCAGATACACACAGCCGCAAGAAGGAAAAAGCAGGTGTCGAAAATCGCACCGAAATCAATAGTTAGAAAACTTAGAAATGTACCTTGCAAATAATAATCAACAAAGGTCGATAAATTATTTATAGTAGGTAATTTATGTTTACATAAAACGAACTTAGGTATTATTTAAGTACCTACTGCCTACCTATGTTTATGTTATTTTAAACTCAAAAAGTGACTTATAAGTATAGTAGGTACCCTACCAAAGTATAGGTAGGTATACCTATCTAGTATTTTTTTTTCAAATAGATAGATTTTTATTATTATATTTACTATATTTTTTAATACTGTAGTTTTATTGGCACGGGAGAAATACTAACTACGCAAAAACACATAATATGATATCCCTAAACCAAATAAATATCATATTATTACTTTGAAAAACAAAAAAAAAGTTACAATAACTTACCGGAAAACTGTCGTTATAAACCAGTCTAATTAAATTCTAGTCTACTTTAAATAACTAAAACAACAATAAAAATTATCGAGCATTACACTTTAACAGTCTCTGGCACTTTCATATGAATAACATGTTTCTCAAAGTTCTAAAAAAAACTGATAATAAATTCGTTTACAGCAACATTTCTCATGTCCAAACGTACGATTCTGTCGAATTCAACTACGTACTACTACACAGTACACTACACAGTACACACACACACACACACCACACCACACTATGCTGTGACATGACTGTGTTTTTTGTTTTTAGGTGAAGTGAAGATGAAGAAATACGTGAACGCGTTCTACAGTGTTGCCAACAGTTAAACTAGATCTCCACCAGATTCCATTATTAAGACGGTGCACTTTGGTTTTCTGGTGAAAAACACTAACAAAAAATGTTCTTCTTAAAAAAGGACCTCCTTTTTGAATGTTTTATGTCGAGCTGTATTTTTTTTTTCTTTTGTATGTTCACCGAGATATCCGTCGTTTGTTAACCGATTTTGATGATTATGAATTTGGTATACATACAACATAACATAATTATATAATAATAACTAGCTGTGCTCGCGGTTTTACCCGCGTTAAGAATTGTACCATGATGCTTGATAGCCTATAGCCTTCCTCATGAATGTAGCTATCAAACAAACAAACAAACTCTTCATTAGCTGTACCTTTACAAAGTAATTGCACCACCAAGCCAGAATGCCAGAATTATAATCAGTGCTTTTGGGCACTACAGTACAGGGTCATGAAAAGTTCATCCACAAGTAATGTTTCACTGAAATGGAGGGTGGATATCACCGGTTTTAATGGAAAATCTATTAAGCTGGCAACACTACAGCTAAACATTATGACGTTTCGTACTAAATGTACCAAAGATTATAGAAGGACTAGAAAATAAAGTTGTCTGTGGTAGTTTGACCAAAGAGCAAAGAGTAAAAAATTTTGACTTGACTTGACTTCTATGTAGTCTGTGCTTTACTTGATTCGACCGTCAGCGTAAATTGACTAAACTTGATTGATTGATTCGACTTCAATATTTTCAATTGTCGATTGTCGATAATTTACTATGTATTCAAAACTAATATTTTAATTTTAAAACCCATTGTTCGAATTAAATTATAGAATACATTTATTATTCCATAACATTGATTTATATTGATTGCCAAAATATTCCTTGCCGTCCTGATTGCCTAACTTTAAAATGTTTTATACAATAAGTGCATTAAAATAGTTGACGTTAAATTTGATTAAAAACTTCATGTTATGGCACCTGGAAACAAAGAGCGAAATCCAGGACATACTGGCACCATTCCTAAGACTAAAGTGCGGAACAATTGCAATGTGCCGCAAGAGGCTGTGACACCCACAAGAAGAGACATGACGACCAACCTGGTGACGGTAATTAATGGACACAATATTTTCCTTTTTATTAATCAAAATATACATTTGTTTTATAAACGTAAAAATACAAACCTAAAATAGGTAGTAGCTTCTAAATTCTTTGTTAAGTCAGGCCTTAATTTTAAAACTACTTTTTGATCAAATGAAACCAGGAACACTTCCTCCATGGCTGCTCCCAGTCTACAGTGTGAAGTTTTTTCGGAACACATAGATGCTTTATTTTTAGATTCTTCAACAGCTATGCAATCTGGATTCTTGCCAATAACTATAACTTGAAACATATCAAATCTGCACAAAATAGTTGTTTTTCTATTTATGTATTGGGCATATACTTACACATGTAACATTTTTTAATAAGTATCATGTGTCTAATTGATTGATGTGTTGTTAAATTATAAAGTGCCATATGGGAGGTTGTTTCTCTAAATTTAGTTTGAAGAAGGTACTGGCGTGCACCAACACTGTATTATTGAAGCTTGACTGACTGAGTTATTAAAAGTGCAAAATTTTTAGACATCGCTGGACTGGGTGCCAGTTTCTGAATACAATAGAAGAACGAATAGTAATCAATCAAGAAAGCGGAGTAACAATACATCAGACCATGAGCTTACAGATTTAGGTAAGTTGTCAACACATAGTACATTAGTTTAGATTAATGCTTATTTGTTAAAATAACCAAGTCAGTTTGTTTTTGAACAATATAGTTTGATGTTTGTGTATAATTTTAGATAATACAGTGGCATTTGAGAGTGGGTTTGGTAGGTTTGTGCCTGTGAGACCCCAGCCTCGTGCTTTGCCCCTGACTGTTCAAAACCGTGAGAATGTAACCACCGACCACCATGATGATGTAGCTGGTGCATCTGTTTCTCATACACTACACCCATATGCCCATCAAATGCAGAATGGTAGTACACATATTGTTACTAATACCTAAAAAAATTAAGGATGTAATTACACTGTAAATGCTTGGTTGTCTTTTTTAATTTTTGACAGCTTTTTATGACAATCATATTACTAAAGCTTACAAATATAACATTTCTATGAAATTTGATGCCGCTCAGAAAGATTTGTAGCTTAATAAAGAAAGAAATACAAGTAATAAATAACTTGATCTTCTTCATCATAATAATATTTAAAATCCTTCTTAAAAGTCCTTAGTACTCAGCCAGTTTCTATATGTTACAATTTTTTAATTGTTTAATTAAGGTACTGCAGCCCTTAAAATCAAATCATAGCATTACTACTAAAATCTTTTAGCTTCTATTATTTCACAATTTATAAATATCTATTTAAATTTCAGTGTCGCCTGGTTTGTTTTTTATTTCTGAAACATTATTTTAATGTTACAAACATTTCTGAGTCTCCTGTTAGTCTCATTGTGTTATAATGCCCTGTGTGAAGTGAAGATGCTCATAGTAATATAATCATTTATTTTTTAAGGTTTGAATCCTCATACGAATCATGCTGCTGCTGCAGTAATGATAGTTAACCCTACAACTCCAAATGCTGTAGCAGGGAATATGACTCAACAATTTAATGTGAGTTTGGTTGTGATAGTATGGACTGTGTTGATTTATTTATTGCCTAAGAATTAGATTAAGCAACACTGCAAATGGAATTAGTTGTTTTATAGATAGTATTTATTAATAGAAAGCTTCTCACAAAATTTTCAATGTAAATAGACGCATGGTTTAAAAAATTCCTATCTCTGGCAAGGGGTGGTTAAGCAAAAGTGGGAATACTATTCCTTTCCTTTCAAACATAACTTCAACCATCAATATCTTAGAAACCTGCAGGGGGGAAAAGAGTGTAGGAGACCTACCTCCACCTACCCCTGTCCCACTTCCCTCTTCATATCAATTTGCAGTGTTGCATAATTCCTTTAAAAGTGCTTCAATTTTCTTTAAGTCCTTTGTGAAAACATAAAATTATGTAAATGACAACAGTACTTTTTTACTTTTTGCAGGCTCCAAATCAGAACAGAAGTAATTTGAATAGAAACTTGAACTCTGCTCGTAACACCTTTGAAGTAAATAGTCATACTAATAACAATAACTCAACTCCGCCATTGTCATCTTCTAGAAGTGGAACAAAGTCTGTTAATATAACTAACAATATGTATGAACAAGGACAAGGCAGTTTCAACAATGTCAATGAAAATAATCATGTAAGTTCATGTAAAAAAAACAATTTGCAATATTTAAAGAAATAATAAGGAAAGGGTAATGGCTAATATAATGTGTACAGGTGAATAGGGAATCTGCGCGAGCACTAGGTGAAGCTATAGTAGCTGCGTGTCCAGATGCAGCTGCTGTAGAGCGTCGACTTGGTCAGATAAGAGAATACATAAGGGTTACATCATCTCTTGTTGATACCATGAGAAATTCTGAAGATGAGGTTAGTTCTATTATGAAACATAATTAGTAAGTAACTTAGTGTCTGTACATCTCATAAAATGGATTATACTTTTTAATTTAGGCTTTTATTGAGCATACAAAAGAAGAATATGATGAATTAGTAGAAATGGTTATGAAGTTAAAAGAAAGTGAAAACAAACTACAAGGTATATTGACAGCCACTGAACCAGAAAATCTGGAAGTACCAATCGAAGAAGAAAGTGAATCCCGAAATGCTCCAATCAGCGACACAAGAACTGAGGGAGATAGTATGTCTATGGTAAATCAAGATGTATCTTTACATCACAATAATGTTAACGATACTAGTATGACTGGTGTCATTAACAACAACCTTAAAAAAGTAAATAATATCGAGAATGAACAGTTGAACAGAAGTTTATGTAACATAAAAGGTGAAGAATTGCATGTTGAAAAAGATTCCAACATAGGAAACAATGGGTTAGAAAATAATGATGGTGTGCAAGGTTCTGGAGTCCAATTGGAAGAAGTAGAATCTATTGCTTTGAATGAACTAGAAAGTCAGAACGGTGACCAAAATTTAAATGAAGCTATGAAGAAAAATATTCTTTCTTGTTTAGAAAAGGTAGCACTAATTGAAGAAATGAGAAACAAAAACAAAAGTAAAGTCAATGTTGTCTCCAATGAAGATAAAGTTTTGGTCTGTCAATCTATAAGCAATCTGTGTTACTGTATGTTGTGGAATTGAACTTGTTTATAGCATGTGTTGATGTTTTGACGTGTTTTAATTATAAATAACATTTCTAATTGTCTTAGCCCAGATTCTGTAGCCAACTTATGTTTGATGGAGTGGTTATTCATACAATTTAATATTCAAATTTTGTTTGTACCCTAAAATTCTATTGACAGTACTTATCTGTGTCCTATTTGAACCCTTGGTGTAGCTTCATAGTATGTTGTTGTGGTTTAACTTATAATTTTGTTTTTATATTTTATCAGGATGTTGTAGTAAGACCAGTTTCAGTTCAGAGCAATGGCTCAACTTATAGCGAAAATGAAATTTGGCAAAATGAAATGTCGCAAATGCGTTTGGAGGCTTTAAAACAGCAGCAGAAAAGATTGTTAAAGTATCAGGTATGAACATGCATTTGGCTGCGTCTACATTTTTATAAAATTACCAATTACCCATATTTCTGACAATAATGATTTTCATTTTATAATTACATTTTTGGCTTTTAGGCTGAAGCAAAGGCTCAGTTAGAAGAAATAAACAAGGAAAGGCAGGATATAAGTGTTCCTTCCACATCACATGATAATTTTAGTGGCATGCAGGTAAATTAATTAAAACCTCATTTAAATTTTTTTTTTAATTTGTTATATAGATAGGTATAGCTGAAACAAAAGGATTTTTTAAAAGTTAGATTTTTAGTACTTGAAATATAACCTCTTGACAAATAAATAATATTGTCGTTTTCGAAATTGAAATATTTTGAAAATATTTCATGATTTGCCTTGTTAGTAATATAATCCACAATCCTCTTTCCTGGGTGTGGTGTGGAAATTTTAATAATAAATTTGATGAAACTTTTACAACCGTTATAAATGTAATAATATGAATTGGGGTATTATTTCTTAACTTATTTCCTTACAGAATCTATCTCTAAGTGCTAATTATCACCAAGCCAACCGAATGTACGCTGCAAATCAAATAGGTGTGGCCACTACTTTGCCACAGTCATCTGAAGTTTTGCACGCCAGTCAGCAAATGACTGCAAATAATATCGAAAACGAACACAGTCGGTCTACGCGCTCCAACCATAGTCATGAAGAAAGATTTTCTATTCGTGATGGCAACATCGCGAGCAGCGAGGTAACCAGTAGTTCATTATAATATACTCTAAGATAGCAATCTTAAACAGAAATATCATTTCAATCATGAAGATAAATATTTTCTACAGCAAAAATTTTATTTGGTTAAAAATTGCTATAATATTATAAATATCTTAAAAGTTATCTAAATACCTTTGCATTTAATTTGTTTTTCATGTAGTCATGATAATTTTTAATGGCTTACTTATAAGTTACATTTAAAAGTATATATTTTTGATGATTAAATAACTAAGTCAGTCCATAAATTATTAACAATAAGTTCAATCTAATAGGAGGCAGCAGCGGGTCATGACAGTGAAGCTGATGACGATGAAAGCGTGCTGAACGAACGGAGCCGCTTGTTACGGATGAAACTTCGTGAGTTACAACTCAAGAAACAACACATGGAAAATCTGGTAAATAACTATTCATATATTTGTGAGTAAATATTAATATAAGATTGATTGATAAAATTATTTATTCCACACTAACAACATTGTTACAAAATATGTTTTGTAACAATGAATTATAAGGTGACAGTGACAAAGATTACTGTGTGAATGCTATAGCTCTCAGATGTTCCATTTTGATTATGATGATGAATTATAAGGTGGGGATAAATATTTAATGTATTTATTTGATAATAATTATAAATTAGTGTGAATACGTACATATATTTTGATTATGAATATGTAAATTATAGTAGAAAAGGTTGGTCACGCTAGAGGAGATTATGATTTTAAATAAAAAAATTAGTAAGTCATATCAACGATCTAGTTTATGATACAACAATGTGCTTTCAAAAGATATATAGGGGTTAAAAGTTTTAATAGATTTAATACTAAATATTAAAAATTAACACCTTAAAATTGTAACTGCATGTGTAAGCTACACAATGGACTAGAAACATGATTTACTTTGAAGAAATATATTTTTAATATTTCAGGTATCAGAATTCCAAAAACTGCAGATGGTTACTCGCTTGCCTAGTTCCCACAATACATACTCGAGTTCCGGAGAAGACAGCGGAGACGATGAACCATCTCGCAAATGTAAGTCTATTATTATTTATGTAACTTTTATTACAATAAACATTTATAGTTGTACTTTGTTATTTTATAGGTAATATACAATTTAAAGAGTCATTCATTATACGAATTCGAATTTAAAGTATGTCGTTACATTACAGGCAATAAACCTTCTGTTAACAATAAAAATGAAGATCCGTTTAAGCTTATGGAAATAAAGGCAATAAGAACAGCTCTTCAAAAGACAAAAGGTAGGAATATAAACACATTTTGATATAAAATGCAGCGAGTTTATTTGTATAGTATGTATGTCAAATTAAATAACTTATATTGAGTCTGTAGTGTGCACTAGAATAATGATATTTGAAATGTTGATACATCAACTGTTTAGAATAGGATAGTTTTTGTACGTTGTCTTTTTGTTATAGATCTGATGCGGTCTGTAGAAAATTACGAATCTGAGCATTTGTCTGGAGTTCATGAAGACTCATTTCAAATGCAAGGTCACTCGAACATACACGATAAGTAAGATATAGTTAATTACTTTAGACTATTTTACTATAAGACTGACTTGTTCATATAGATATACTTAATTTGTGGTATCTGACCTGTATTTTGTGGATGAAGTGGTGTAATAAGAAAACAATACTTTTTCGTTTTTAAATTAGTAAGTCCGAAGGAGGCGGCAGCTTGGGTGGTTGGTCGAACGAGGGAAGTTTGTGTCGCGTTCGCAACTCTCTGCCACAAAGGCACAAGTTTACCAACGAACAGCACTCGCAGCAACACCATCAGCAACAGTTGCAACATCAACAACAACAGCATTTGCAACATCAACAACAACAGCAGTTGCAACATCAGCAACAACAGCAATTACATCAGCAACAGCTACAACAACAACAACAGATTCAACAGCAACAGCATCTGCAACATCAACAGCAAATGCAACAACACCCGCAACATCAGCAGCAAAGTAAGTTATTGTTTGCTTAAGTTTTTTCTACGTTTATGTCATTTAATTTCATATTTCTCTATAACTAAATTCTGTTTGCAAATTGCAGCTGACTAGAATAACATAATAGTTGGTTATAGTTGTGACATTGCAGTGTTGTGTAACAAATATTCAATAAGTTATTGTTTGTATCGTAGATCACGAGGCGAACATTAACACATTGCAAGAGTTAGCCCAAGAACTACTAATGGAAACTGAGAAAATAATGGGTGAAAGAGCGCGCATTAAGGATCTAGTAGCGAATAAAGGTTAACATTGATTAGTATGTTATTTAGGTTTGAATTAGGTGAATAATAATCAAGCATGGCGGTTTTGTATATTAATTCCTCGTCATCAATATTTTATGATTATCAAAAATTTTGTTACTTTTATATTTTCATTTTCTAAAATTTCGTTTTCGTCATCGAGGGCGTTTTAGAACGTGAGTTAATGTTTGTTTTTTATATGTTAATTGTTGGATAACAGAGGGCAGCCGCAAGCAGAAGAAAGTGAACGAGGAAGTGCGCGCGGGGGCGGGCGGCGGTGTGGGAGGTGCGGGCGGTGCGGGGAGCGTGGGCCCGGCCGAGGCGCGCCAGATGCAGCTGCGCGCGCTGCTCGCAGACAAGCAGCGCGAGCTCGAGGCGCTGCTTAACAAGGAGGTGTGTATGACACTATCAAAATATGAGAGGAAATGCCCCTCGTTTAGTACGGAAACAAGTATGGCAATTTAAAATTTTATATGATTGGTTGAAAAGAAATGATATGTAACATTTTCCAATCATAATCATTATGCTTTGTTAAATATGCCACGTCATATAACTGATAGGCACGCACCTTTACCTTTCCCTTTTCCCATGCTGACGACGCATCGCGCACGTAGAATCCGAGACGCAAGTAACAAATAGTGGAAAAGTTTATATAAAAGCGTCGCTCGGAAAATATTAAGGTGATAGTGAGAGAAAATATGATATATAGAGCTTTAAAAATGACGGTATCCTATAATCTTTTCAGAAAGTTATGTGTTCTGCTGCTGAATCTCAAAACCGGAATGCTGACTCACATAATGCTTCAGTAGTAAATCAATCATACAACAGGTACATTTATCACTTACTTGATGAATTTGGTAATTTTATCCAATTTATGATTTCATATATTTTTGCCAATTTATGAATATTATATTTTTATACAAATAAATAATTTCTTTTTCTCATTGTGGCAGTGAACAAGAAGAACCACAGTCCCGTTCAGAACACATAACTATGGAATCTCAAAACTTGAGGGAAAATGAGAATTTCAGAGTAAGTGGGAAAAATAATATTTGTACCATTTTTGTTTTATTTTATATGGAGTATTACCAATAAAGTTGATAAATATTATATATTGTTGCCAAGATATACAAAATAAAAATTTATAACAGGCATTAATATAAAAGTATTATTTTATTTTGCAGGGCGGAGGAGACAGCGCATTAGGCTCCCGTTCTGTCAACACCGTGCCATCACATATGGGCAGTACTTATGCTAGCGACAGTGACAGGTTACATATTAATTTTACATTCTCCCTTTATTTTAATTTGTTCGTCTGGTTCATAATTCATTTTTTGATGAAAATAATAAAAAAATAAATCAAAAAAGAACAGACATTTTAAAAATTATTAATAAATTGTATGGAGTCTATAGTACATTTATGGCTACTAAAATTGGACACGGGCTTTTTTATATATTAAAACTTTATTTTTAATTACAGTGCATCACGAAATAAATCCAACCAGCGAGCACGAATGCGCCGGCGACAAACCCTCGACCGACAGTCTGATGAAAATAATGTAAGTCCGCTCACACTATATGAATAGTGCATTCAAGAGTCCTGGCACTGCTCTTAGTCTGCACGCTCCTTGTGACATTAATTACTGCCTAGGACAGCTTACATAGTGCAAGAATTATAATCAAAATTTGTCCTTCCTGGGACCATTTTTGATTGCACATAGTAATAATTTGTTATTTTTCCTTATTGAATTACAGACAGTGCAGATGCAATCAAACAACACGATTATTCCCAATGTGCGCCACGAGCCCCGAGCGGACGTTTCAACCAGTAACATGCCCCCACCGGCATCACAGAATAGTAAGACAATCATATTACATCACAATCTTCAAATAAATACATAATATATTATTTTATTTTTATGAAATAAAAATGTTTTTGTACAATTTGCAGATGAGGCGTCCACTAATTCACCCTACTCTCATTTGCCACCGCCATGTTGGAATAGCACCAAGTCAAATCAAGTGAGAAGCATATATTTATAGTTCCATAATGATATTATTTAAGTTTATTAATTTATTGCAAGTTGTTCCGTAAAATGCTGAGAGTTGTGTGTTTTTTTCAAGCAGGACAGCCGCAGTAACCAGTTCACACAGAACTCTCACTCGCAGACCATGGACCGGTTACTGGGCACGCCGCAGTTGTCCTTCCCACCGGCCATGCCCTACAACATGATGATGCCATACGGTAATTAATATGCTGTACCAGTTGGAAAAAATTAATGAGCGCAGTAAACAGTAACTATCCACCATCTCATCCCATCCACGCCGTCATCGGCATATAAGAGCCCCATGTCAATTAACTGCCAGGCCTGTACTTGTACTTATGTATTGTCCGTGGGGCAGGCATGGTGGGCGCGTGCGCGTGCGGCTGCGCCGTGTGGGGCGCTTGGTGCTGGCAGCAGCTGGCGCTGCAGCAGCGTGAGATCCACCAGCTGCGGGAACAACTCACGCATGTATGTATCCCTTTTGTTTTCATCTGACATATAAGTGGATGAAAATTGTTACGTAACCCCCCATGTTTTTTTATTTAAGAAAAGCTTAACTAGACTCAATTATAGCAGTGTTGAAACCATAATTATATTAATTGTAAGCTTTCTTATATTTGCTCGTTTTATTTATTTATTTTACCTTTTTATTTAAATTATACTATATTGTATACAGGCTCTTTATACATTCTAGTGTCAGTTCCCAATATAAAAGTTTATCTGTGTGTAGGAAATTTGTAAATATAGTTTAAAATCAAATAAATGCTGACATTATTATACTGTAATTATTTCTTTTTATGTTCTAGTTGGAAGAGCGTTGGCGCGTAGAAAATGCTTCACACACTCTGAATAACCAAGTGCCGCCAGGCAATAGAGCTAACAATTACTGGGATAATTTCCGTAGGTAAGTAATATTTACACACATTTACGTAGGTACGCATCATTACGACTTTTTGTAATATTTCCTAAGAACAATTTCTCTTTTTTTATATTGTTTATTTTTTATTTCAGATAATAGAAGTGATGTTATTAAAAATAGTAATAGTAGTAACATTATATTATTATATATATTATTCGTATTTAAAATGGTTTCTAATAATAATAACGTATGTATCGCGGATGATTTGTACATAGGGGTAAGATGTTTTACGTGTTAATCACCCAAAGATGTCTTAATTGCTTCCTGAACCACATTTACGACTACTACTTATGGTCTTGTGCCTGTATGATTAACATAAACTCAAATGTGTTACATAGTAAAATGTTAAATCCTTTTAACTAACTCTTTTTTTTAATATATTTTTTATTAATAATATCGGATATCGACAGATTGTCTATTTCATATGTATAATGTTGCCTATTATTTCAGCTACTCTCGTCAAAATCTTCTATCTACTAACAGCAAGACTAACGCCGACGGTCACCTGGGCGTGAGCCCGGCGCACAACCAGCAGCCCCTGGTGGAGAGGTCGCACAACACTCTGCACCAGCAGCACACGTCCTCGTCTACGTCCCCCTCGGTGACGCCCAAACGGAACACGAACGCGCCGCCCGCCGCCCCCGCCGCGTCTGCCGCATCCGCCGCAGCGCCGCCGCCCGATGAGCCGCAGCCGCGCGTCTCTCGCCGCAACCTCGCCTACGAGCGCTCACTCTCCTTCTCGTCCGCGCCGGACGTGCTCAACGTGAACCAGCAAAACCAGCACAATCAGCACGCCGACACCGACGCGCCGCACGTGAGGAACGTAGACGACGCCGCCGCAGCCGCAGCCGCCGCCGACCTAGCCAATGTCAACATCAACCGCCAGGAGCCCGCCGCGCACTCCTTCAGGAATTTAAGCATCACTAATCCAATCCCAGAAATTGTCCAATCGCATTCCAATAATCTTAACAATCCAGGAAGTAGCAAGAGAAAGTCGTCCTCGAAGCTACCATCCAAGAATTCGGCCAACAGAAGAAACTACACACTAGATTTCTCTCAGACGAGCAACATTAACATTGCCAGCACCTCCGAAACACCCAATCCTAATTTGGCGTCTACCAGTCGCGAGGTACAGGACAAAGCGACATCTAAGCTCTTCGACTTGCTAAGAGAAAACGTGTATTCGGAAGTGACGACGTTAATCGGCGTCAACGAATCTCATCCAGATTTTTTGATACAAATATTTAGAGAACTACAACTTATCAGTTCTGATCCCTTAAGGCAGAAAGTATTACAGTCAATTAGAAACATTTTATCTCAATACAGTTCCATGGTTGAAAGTAATCAAAATGACAATGTGCATGAAGAATCTGCATCAGAAGTTGTAACGACGACCTCTGCTGAAGCAAGTAATTATCATGACTGTAATAACCAGAATGGATGTTCAAGCACTATACAAATTGATAATAAAATTGTTCGCTTTCTGTTACTAAAAAGTGAAGAAACGTTTACTCCAGATCTTTTGGAATCATTAGCGGCACTTATAATTAGTGGGTCAGACGGTCGACAAAGAAGATTACTAGATTTTCTCTCTAAGTACGAAGGGTTACGTGTATGTGACGTGTCTGGTGACATTATTGAAAATTTGCCTTTATTTATCGCTGGTAGCAACGACGCTGACGAATCGACGCATATGGCTAGTGAAGTATCCGAATCATCTATCTTACAAGACGTGGCTGGTTCTTTGAATCTTTTTAGCTCAAGCGAAACACAGTTGCACCAACTGAACTCATGTCCATATGATATGTGGCCTGGACATGTTCATATAGATATTGATGGACGAGACCTAAATGACAATAGTCCAAGATCTAGTCAAGATGGTAAGATGGATTTAATAAATTGTTCAGAGATGCATAATGGAGATTTGGCAGAGGCTGATCAGACTTGTCGTACGGATGTGGGTGAGGCTGGAGCCAGTGGCCATTCAGAAGAACTAACTGTCAACACTGATACATTGCCAGATGTTGTCGACACTGAGGAAATAACTCCAACAGAGGTAATGCAACATGCACTGTATTGTAGATGTCTTCCACTAATTAATTGTGCTAACAGAAATCATAAACCAAACTAACATCACAAATTAACTCATGACCAGCACATTTATATTATTATGCAATATGTGCATTGAAAACTACACTTTTTACTTGTAATAACCTTGTATAACATTTCTTACATGTATCTGATTATTTAGTGTTTTATTAACAATAAATTTGAATACAAACTCTTCGTATTTTCACTTCAGGCATTAAAGAACTATTGACATAATGAAAAACAATATTTTTTCATAGAAATAACAGTTTATTTATCTAAATTGATGGATAAAAATTTAAGTTTAGTTTCATTTTAAAGTTCAAAAAAACAAGTTAAAGATGTATGTAGGTCCAGGTATATTGCTTTCTTATTAATAAACATAAAAGGACACTATTTATTTTTCATGAAATGTGTCTTAAAAAAGGGTAATAAATTAAAAATCACGTAAAGTTAACAATTTATTCAGGTACATTTAATATCACAGTTAAGTTTTAAAGTAAATTTAATTACATGACAAACAAATTAGACATTGAAAATCAATATTATGAATGTTAAATAAAACTCTCCTTGTTTTGTGTTAAAGGCTGAGGCTGAGTGGATCGGGCTTGACCGTGTCCCAACAAGGTTGCATGTGGATGAAACATCTGAAAAACAAAAAGGTGAGGTCAATATTTTGAAAAATTAAAACAAACACTCAAACTGCAAACTGATTTATTAGTTTGCCTGTTTAGTTTGAGTGATCCTGTAAAAAAGAATATTTATTAGATCTTCATTTTACTTGCATCTGTAACAGAAAAACAAAATGAACCCAAATTAATAACATGTTATGTTTATTTTTTTCAGATTGAATAACAAATTTGATGATCCATGTTTCTTTCGACTAAGTCTTCATATTTATGCGTATGTATTGTATCTCTTGCTAACAATTATTCACATGTTATTTTTATTGATGTCATATTTATTTAGCACAAATAAATAAATGAAAACCAAGTTTTGTTTTTAAAATAAAAATGCCTATTTTCCTATTTTAACTTTATTAGAAACCCTTATATATATATATATATCCTATCAAGAAAATTTCAAGTAACTTATTGTTCATAAGGATTTGAATTCCAATATCAAAATCACATATTTCACTTAGATTTATCACTTTAACAGATGAAAAATGTTCCCGCCATGAATGTGCCAATACAGCTTCTCCAGCAATTCTTGTGCATTTGTATCCAATCCCAGATTCTCATTTGTCTCAGGTTTTATATTTCTTTTTCTTTGTACTTCTGCAGATAAAATTAACAATACTAATTAGGATTTTCAGTTTACTTCTGTAGATTTTATTATTTATATCATGTGAACCATGAGACAACGAGAAATGTCTGGGTTGTTGTGAGTTGGGCGTAGCAAACATGGGCTGAACGTGGTAGTCGTTGTCACCATTACCTCTGAAATAAAGTCGGACTTCATCACACTGTGATTCTAGTGCTACAAAGAAAGCCTCCAATATCAGATTTGTTGCAGTTTCAATAATTACAAATATTAAAACTGAAAAAATGGTAAAAGATTGTAGGTTTAACTATTTTATAGTCTCATCAGGGAGAGTTGATAAAAGCAAAAGAAAAGTTGGGTTACTAAACTTTGACCTGATAATTTTTTTTACTGATAGTAAAAAAGTTTGTTACTTCAATAGCTTGACTTTTTTATTATTTTCATGGGCCCTAAGAAGTAATGACTTACCTGCCCGAATCGCGCTTGACTGCTGAATAACTGGAAGACTTGTAACACGAAACTCGCTGCATACGCTGAAAGTAACTCCCGTTATAGAGATTGCGATATTCATGCGACAGATTCAAATACCAATATTCCTGAAACCTATTAACGCTCCCTGAATAGACAAGTATAAATAATCATGTTATATTGGGCTACTTTTAGGCACACAACAAATAATTTTGGGTGTCAGAAAAATAGAAAATAGCATTCCCAAATGCTACATACTGGAATAGATGGCTTGTCTGGTAGGTAAAAAAGTTTATTTGTTATTAAAATATAGAATATAGAATAAAATCATTCATCAATTTACTTGACTGAAGAATAAGAATGATAGTTAACTTCATTGAGTCTTGATTTCAAATACAAGAAATGATTACTTGTATATTTTTTCAACATAAACTACTTTTTATGATATATTTTTCATGTGCCTAAAATAGAATATACTATGTTATACTAAAGTACAATAAATTTTACACACAAAAATACAACTGCTTTAAAACTGCCTACTTTAATATTCTATCTCTAATTTACTCTCCTCAAGAGTTCCAAATTTACCAAATCACTCAGTAGGTAATAAGTCTATGTATGATGAGTATTGAGGGTCCTGCTTTAT
>DWAV01000895.1:0-15843 GCA_018231305.1 Noctuana lactifera
AGAATCTTTGCAACATATTCGTTGTAAATACAAAAATGTTGCATTTTGCTAAGACATCCCCCATACATCTATGTTTTGCTAGACCAAAGGGAAAGTAGTGGTCTGGGAGGCACACTTTGTCATCGGCTAGAAACCTTTCTGGCTTAAACGCGTAGGGCTCTGGGTACAGTTTCTCGTCCATCAAGATGTTGGTAAAATTACTGACCACCATCGTGTCCTGTAAATGAAAATATAAATGAACTACTTTGAAGGAAATTACAAAAATACCTACAGATAGCTAAGACACATGTCATACTAAATACTTAAAATAAGATAAGATGATAATCCTAAGTGCGTATTAGAAGGTTCTAGTTTTATTTTTGCAAAGAGTTGCATTTTCTTAAAAATCAATATGTAGTTATTAAGAAGGTAACCGAATATCATGGGAATCCCACACAGCCATACCGGGTTAATGCACTAAATCTCCTTTGGTAGCTTGTTTCAGCGCATTGGGACAAGTCCGGGGTAAGAGGAACGCACCGGTATCATTACTGCGCAGTGTCCCGCTAATGCTCACCCCGAACTAATACTCGTATAATCCCCTAGTGTTACGTGCAGGTGTGGGACAACAGATTAAATATGAGACATTTTCTGCGAGTTTGACACAAAATCTCAGTTTCTGTTATCTCTATACAATACAAACTTAATGTATGATAAACAATAACAAAGTAATCAGTAATTCGCTAATAACACTTGCCTTTGGTATAATGTATCCAGCGAGCGTCGTATTCCGTAAAGCACGGTGCGGAACTCCAAACGTTCTTCCCATAAAATGTCGTATGCTCTCATGCACCACTGCCTCATTATAGGGCATGCTAAAAAGGAAACACAACATTATAATACATTGTTTTGAATAGTCATCACGAGTTTCCGGGTGAAAAAACGCTTTATATGCTCTCTCCGCTCTTCATGATATTGTGTGGGTCTGTTATCTCTATCTATATGTATAGGTACATATAGTTTAATTGTGGACGGGTAGCGGAAAACAAAACGCGAATTACTTTTTTTATGTATGTTATTTTTGGATAGAATAATATAATATAGATACTGTGAGTTTCGTTTAATTTGTGAGTATGTTCAACAATAATTTACTACTTACTTGGGGCGATCTTCAATACAAGGCATACGATCTCTACCAACTACTCTATCTATTTCTTCCTGTGCTTTCCGCTGAACCTCTTGTTCTCTCACCAGGTAACTAAATCCGAAACTCATGCTTTTTCCTGTAGTTTCCGTTCCAGCCATAAACATATCCATACACATCGCTACAAGTTGCTTTTCTGAATATGTGTTTATTTCACCGTGTTCCTTTAATACGCGTATGTATACATCCATGAAGTCTTTATCCTCGTTACTAGCATTAAACCGCATTTTGTGCTTAGTTAATTCTTCTCCAAGGAACTTCCAAATTCTTTTATGAGTTCTAATAAAGTATTTGTAACCAGATAGGGTTGGAGCTAAAATACATAAAATAGGAAAATGACTGAACGCAGTTCCTACCATATCTATTGTGGCGAATAAATCAAAAAGAAGAGATTGTAGTGTAACCATTTGTGGATCACTCGGGTCATATCTGATACCAGCCATCATTGTCCATAGTGTATTCAAAATATAAACGTTGAAGAAGTTGTGCATTTGAATAACGGCGTTATTATTGTTATTATTTTGAATTATTTTTATAATATCGTTGATCATGTGTCCAGCTTCTGACTTTGCCGTTTCTCCCATGCCCTTTCTACCAAAACCAAATTCTTTTAAATGTTTTATAAGGAATCTTCTTTGTTCTTTCCAAAGTTCTCCATCTGTTAAGAGAAGTCCACGCCTCAAGCCCCAGGTTCTAGTTTCGTAAAAGATTCCTTTAGGTCTTCCGTCTATATTTTCATTATGTAGCATTTCCTTGTTTGCTGCTAGTGAGTTTACCATAACAATTCGATCTTTACCAATTTTAAGTCCGATTAGTGCACCATTTCCGCAGTATTTTTCAGTCAATTCATGTACAGCTTTGTACAGATAACCAGTTTTATCTCGAAGTTTCTTGATTTCGTTTGCGCTGCCCAAAATAGGTAACCATTTAGGGCCGAGCGGAAAATGTTTAGGTTTTATAGTATCCAGATATAGGAACAATCCAATTACGGATACCAAAGCAATAACCGCAAGCCACATCTGAAACAACACAAAAAAAATTGAATTTATTTTGTAAAATTATTACCTACTCTCAATTCTATTACATTCCAGATTACTGATGAGTTGTTTTAAGTGAAATAACATGTCCATATTTTATTAAAATGATATAAGTTATTTATTTAATAGGTAATTTTGTACACAATACATAATTTTTAAGTGACACAAACTATAAATTTATTAAAATTACATATTATAATTTTTAACTTTTAAAACTCGTTTCATTTTTGTACAAAATGTTCACGTTTCTCATTTGATAGCTTCAAATCCGTAAACTCAAACCAGGATGATTAATAGAACAAATAAATGAAATCTCTTGAATTCTTGAGGTCATTTATACTTTTGACCATAACGATAATGATCATGAAACATCTAGTAAACCAAATAAAGGTTTTTTAAAACTTTCCGCAATTTAGTTTGGTCGAGATTACTAGTGGAGTAATTTTAAATATTGATTCATAATGTAATTAAATTTTAAAATAGATACATATAATGTAAAAAAAATTTTTTTATATTTTTCAATAGGCCAACTACAGATCTACCCTTCCGATGGTTCTAAGGTCAAACCAGCCAAAACACATTTTTCAAAAGTTGTGTGCGTTCCTACACATAAAAAATAATGTTTAATTAGAGTGGTGATATTATGTGGTACACTGCTATTACGAGTATTATCTATGGCCATATTCAGAAACATCATAAGTTAAAGTTAGAAAAATATTATGAGATAAATGTTGCCCACGCCTTCGACCCCACTTCGAGCAGTTACTGAACACGTTAAAACAACAAACAAAAAACTAATCCAATCGCAATTGATAAGTTTCTAATACCCAGGTCAATATAAATAATGAAAGAACATTAATAGCTTACTTCTTAGAAATTCATATAAATAGAATATTTTCAGAGATTAGTACCGCTAAAGGAAAAAAATAAATAATTACAGGATAAATTTTCATCGTTTATTTTTTATGCCGATAGTCGTCAAGAACCTTTTTCTCCGAAACTCGTAAGGTTGTTTATCTATCCGATGTTTGGGACTGCAATAATTCCTTTCGATTGCTATTTTGAGTAACAGGTAACAAAAATTTTTATGGGAACATATGATTATTTATGAAATAAAATTTTGCCAGTTTTTAGTAATAATAGTGTTATATTATCTTTACTAGGTACTTTTATTTAAGGGGGTTCTGATGAGTTCACGGATATACCTTAGGGAATCGGGCTACGAGGTTCGTCTGTGGTTCGGTGTTGATATTTAACTACTTATAGTAATGTTTTAACTACTTTATGCAGAAATATATTTCCTATTATTACAAAACAGGTTTTCAAAATTTGTCAGAATGCTTATTTTCTGCAGCTTGCTAAGTGAGAGACAATAGACAAGCGCCATCGTACAACAGCACCGTACCGGTGCTGTTGTACTATACTATAAAACGATACTACATAAAGTGTAAACGCTGTGGACGAATAAAATCATAAAGCGGGAAACAACTAAAAATATTAATATTCTATTGTTACAATGATTGCGGAAATATATTCGCGGTTCAGTTACGCGGTCATCAGTGCGTGCTTCTGTATAGCAATAGTTGAGTATACACATTAAGGAATTTCACGGTACGATCGCAATAGTTATATTCATTCGATAGTACCTATAAAATTATAATCATTTCTAGATATGTAGTAGAACTTGTATAGTCGCCCGGGAAGGTACCCTTATGACGGGGAATGATTCTGCAAGAAGATCGTTTCATAAACTAACATAAACATAAATAAACATAAATAAACATAACATAAATAACATAACATAAACTAAACGTTTGAATGACCGCCACGATTCAAAGTTAATTTCTGTCATCCACGGAGTCCGTAGAGAATAATTAAAACTAGAAACGAATCTGTATAAAAATTTGTACTAAACAACCGTAGGTACCAATTTATAATACCTACTTTTAACATGAAATTTTCGGTTTAAATTCCTTCCGGATTTATCGGCCTCGATTGTTCTAACCACTGTTAATTTACGAGGACCAAAATGTACGAGTAATTGTCAATTTTGAGGACCTATTAATCGATTCGAAAATATCCTCGTTGAACGAACAATAAAGTTAAATGAACGAGTTTATTTTTTATTATAAATGAATACCTATTCATCTCGCTACCTAGCGAGTATGCTGTGCTGGCCAACTGATGTTAAGTGGTCACTGCAACCTATGTATACCCAGGTCCAACCTGAAATAGGCTAAAAGTCCTATCTGTTGTCGTACATGGAAGCGTGGCTACTTAGGTATGAGGACTGTGGTGGTCGCCTTAAATAAAATGTCTTCGACATCCGCACCTCCCCAACTGGAGCCTGACTCTCCTATAACAATAATCTCGTAATTGCGTTATAATCGTCTGTCACTAGCATATTCTTCTTCGGTCATAACTTATTGTGAGAAAAATTGTATGCCGGAAGTCCATTAAAACTTTCAAAGATTTAAACTCTTGAGTTATTGCGAAATAAAAGGAATAGTATAGGAATAGTAATAGTACAGTATTTACAAGAAATACAGAATCTACAGTTTCCACTCGTTGGAAGCTCTATGATGTCATGATGTCATGCCTCTGAAAATCTTATCGAGCACACGTAATGCAAATTGAGTATCGAGCATCTTCTCGCTTAGAGTGTTATGTTCACAAATTGCAATTTTCAAAGGTGTAGGATCACGTCCTCTCCGCCACGCGCGAGGAAATTGATTTTCCTAAGAGAAGTATTCGTGATTCAAAAGGAGAATTTTATTGCCGTTTAGATGCCGTAGTGGTTCAGTGCTTACTTAATAGATCACGTTTACCATAATTTTGGCGAACCCAGCCAGAGCCAAATGTTTTTTAGCCGTTGAATATCGTTCGCTAATAGATGGATAAAAATATAATTACATAGGTACAATATAAGTACTCGTAATCTATACCTACTAATAATATAAAGCTGAAGAGTTTGATTGATTGTTTGTTTGAACGCGCTAATCTCAGGAACAATTGGCCCGATTTGAAAAATTCTATTAGTGTAAGATAATACATTTATCGAGGAAGGCTATCAAGCGTAACGTTGCAATTCTTAACGCAGGTGAAACCAGGGGCACATTTAGTTCTTTACTAAATGTCATTAGCACAAGAGTTGAAAATAAAGATCGAGTGACTTGAAAGAATGGAGGAAATAAACAATGTAGGTATGCTCTTATTTAAATTTAAACATTTTATAACAACTATTTTGTGTTTTTAAAGAAACGGAACAAATTTTTACGAATAGTTGTCGAACTTTGGCCCACGGCCACCGCGAGTTTACTTTAAAACGCTTAGAGGCACAAAAAGGCAAAGGTAAAGAAGGTAACTAATTAAAGCGTGTTTAAACTCCTTCTAACCTTCAAAGCCTTTGACTACAACCTCTAGAGAGGAGTCTTGGGAATGCCGTTTCATAACACTAGTAAACATATCATGAGTTTGTAGACTTTATAAGAGTAAGTGCTTATATTAGTCTTATATCATAGATAATACCTAATTCTATGCAATTTGCATTAGAACAGCGTGGTGGAGAATTATACAGGCATTTCCCGGTTGTAGGGAGAGAACCGTGCCTATTGAGGCACTGTAGATTAATTATATCTTGCAGTATATTATATCTAGTAGTCCGCATAGCCCCGCTGGTAGTGTGAATTGCAAGCGATCACATTGTTAAACAACGTCGGGCGTGGCCGGTACTCGGATGGGTGACCGGTAGTGGCAAATTTCATGCGCGCTTCCGTGCTTCGGAGAGCACGTTAAGCCGTCGGTCCCGGTTGTTTTCGACAGATAACAGTCGTTAAACCTGGTCGGAGGCCCTTTCTGTAGTTTGACAACATCCGACACGGGTTGGCCACTAACCCGTATCTGCACCAATCCGCATTGGAGCAGCATGGTGAAGTATGTTCCAGGACTTCCCCGGTTGTGGGGAGAGACCCGTGCCCATCAGTGGGTCATATAAAAGGGCAAGGCATATCTAGTAGTCCATTAATATAATAATGTTATTTTATTTAAGTATCGAACCGTAATCTTCACTAAAGTCGGTAGGAAATTCTTGCAATTTTAGTAGTTTTGTACGTTGAACAGATACTCTAAGGCGCTTAGCTTTTGCAACAGAATCGGTGCCTCTAAGTGCAAGTAGAAGTTGAGCCGCATTACTCGTACCTAGATACAAAATCGTATTCTTGAAAACCTATTCTTCAAACGAAAAAGTTGCCCGTTTCAGCATGTTTTTGTAAGCTAAAAATTGTATTGTTAGAGTTGAAATCCGTAAGTAGGGGCACATACTCAATACAATAAAATTAATCTTCATAAAGTTATTCAAACGGAGGTCTACAAGAATGATTTTTTATATTCTATATTTACTTACCTTCTATAATAAATTAGTGGACATAATTTTAAAAATTGATACCCGTTTATTATTATAGATTATGTTTCTGACTATTAAGTCCTACCTCTGAGTAGACAATTGAAATTGGAGGAGCACGTTCCTCTACGAGCCTGCATAGTTGCGCATATTAGTGCTGAGTGTTCTCCACGTTCCACTAAATCTAATTACACCCGAGACTGGAGACTAAACCCTACATTTAATTTAATATGATCTACATTGTATCTCTATGTATGAAGCGCGCATAGCCCCGCTGGTAGTGTGAACCGCAAGCGATCACATTAAACGAAGGCACATTGTATCTCTTGAAAATGAAATTTAGGTATCTCTTAGTACAACGGCAGTGGTACATGTTATAAATAATTAGGCAGAACTTTCGGACACAGAATAGTGCACGATTCGCGCATATTCTACCAAAAATCCTTTGTATTCCAAGTATTTATGTGCTTTTACTTTTGTGAAAGGAATTATACAGGCAATCTCGCCTGTATATGCCTGTATAATTCCTTTCATCACAAACTATAGCCTTCAAACTGCATAGCGCTCTGTGTGCTCTAAGTTTTCATAATGTTTAAGGGTTAAGATATAATAGCGGTATAACGCCAGGAAAAAAATTTCAGAGAGCGATTTATTGAAAAAAAATCATGGCTGGAGTTGAGAGTGCGATGAGACGACAATAGCGCTTATGTCGCGTACTGCATGTAGTAGGTAGGTACGTAAGCTACATATTATTTCGTCAAGAACTCGTAAATTACATTGGTACCATACCGCAACGGCAATACATCAATGTACCACTATATATTATTTTAAATGTAATTCCCTTTGTGAATGTACTCATATTTTATACGAGTAACCAAGCGTAAATTGCAATAACTGTTATGTTACGAGTAGTGAGCCGAACATGGTAGGTATAAAAATAAAAATAGGAATTATATTAAAATCCTCTTTCTATCCCTCAATAGGTATATTCGTTTTAGTTTTGCTTTTTTTCTGGCCGCAATAAAACTACCTATGTCCTAAAAGGACTTTAGGAATTTGGAATTGGCCTTTTGGCTTTCATTGTCCCCATTAGCTGTAGGCTTAATGGGGACACCGGGACGTCATTTAATTTCCGTCCCGTTGTCCCTATTATGGAAATATGGCTAATGAGGACGGAAATGCACTTAAACGACTATAATATAGGCATACAATCACTTTAGAAACGGCACTATCAATAATTAATTAATTAAATAGACTTGAAAGACATTCACAATCTGGCATTTCACATGAGTAATCAAAGACATGGTAATTAGTCGCTAACACTAATTGAGCGATTATTCCGCCCACCATAGGTTATATTGTTGTGTTGTTCTGTAATTACTGAAAGTACCTATATATAGCGGATACTTATAAATAACTAGCTGGTGCCCGAGACTTCGTCTGCACAGGATTAGTATTTCAAGCAATTCACCAATATCTTTATAAATCGTAGCCTATATGTTATTCTGATGTATAAGCTATATTATTGTAAAGTTTTATTAAAATCCATTCAGTAGTTTTTACGTGAAAGAGTAACAAACATCTATCCATCTATAATTACAATTTTACAAACTTTCGCGTTTATAATATTAGTAGGATATTGAAAGAAAGAAAGAAATAAGTAAACTTTAATATTAGGTATGAGTTGCAAACTGTAAATGAGATCCAAGTATTTTAAAGACAACACACAGACATTGCTGAATGGAAATTTAATTTGACGTAAAAAGAATATCCTGTATGAGCTAACTTTTTACTTAATGTATGCAACCTTTCAACAACTACAGACTTTAGTTAATGCTTGTGGGACATACGTGTACCTACTGGCCCGTAAAGCAATATGAAACTCCAAAGTACGAGTCATGGTTATATAATGATCAGGTCGGCAGAAAACTTGTTTGGACATTATGTGTAGGCACATACAAATTCCTTGTATTACACAACAAATAGTGTAAGTAAGTAATAAGTATGTTTTCAGTGTAAAGTATAATAAGTATTTGACTAAATTATTTACATTTTTGCCATAATATGTATATAAATTTACTGTACTTAAGTTTTTATTTATTCTAAGAGCTCAATGATAAATAATAATGAATTTATTTAACACCGCATTTATATAATATCTGCTGATCCGGGAACTGTAAATCCAAAGGTACGCCATTGGGAGTTTGCTTGTATGAATCCTTAGCCACTGATAAGTAGCAAGAAATCGTATTCGATATATTTATGAAATATAGTAATTTTTTTGAATTACGCAATGTATACACAGAAAAAGGTATGTATATATTTTAGAATTTTCCACACTGTCAACTCAATGTAACATAGGGATATATCACAATAAAACTGAATAAAACTTTGTATGGAGCATTCGAGTCATGTCACGAGGGAAGTTTTTAAGCAGTCAACAGTACAGCGACCAAATGTATTCATTGTGGAGGCAAAAACTTGAGAAAAGATTTAAATCGACTAATATATAAAAATGTTACGAAAGGCAACGTTATTGTCAGTTCTTGGCCATAGATTATTGAAACAAATAGAGATGTCCGACCTACTTTCTCGCGCCTACAATATTTCGCTTTAGGCTCTGCGGATGAAACCGGCGCCACATTTTGAACTTCGAATAAAAAATCGCAATACGCTGCGGCATTTGTAAAATATGAAACATATCGCCATGCATTGCAGTATGAATTGTTATGATTGACACAAAAACTTTGCGTAGATCTGTAAACTGAACAAAGTAACAAACACTGCAGCTATTAATGAAATTAATAATAAATAGCCACAAGATTATCTTAATACACTGTATAAAACCTAAAAAATCATTAGGGAACACAATAAATAATTGAATTATTTTATAATTATTATGAATGAAGTATGTTAGCTTAGACATCAATCATCCTCATCAATTTATATCGATCGAATGAAAGTATTTTAGCATAATCTTAGAGTGCTATATTTCGTCATCAACCCACCACTGTCCCGTTGCTGGGCACGGGTCTCCTCTCAAATATGAGAAGGGCTTAGGCCATAGTCCACCCCGCTAGAGAGCTATGTATTATTTTGCAATTGAGGAATAGTCGGGAAAATATTCAATAACTAAAAAACTATTTGAACGTTGTAATCACACCTTCAACCCTTTTTATGCCCCGTTTCTGGGCACTGGACTTTCCCCTCAACCGGGGAAGATTATAATCACGCTCGTTAGTAATTGCATGATAATAACGAAGTAAGTTAACGCTAGCGTGATTTCTGATGACACGATCATTACGCCGATCGCATCGCTCGACAAATTATGTAATTGTATTGTATTACTTGTAAAACTTGTTTGGAACACTAAGCTTACTTTGCCCGCGTTTTCTTTTTTGAGGAGAGATTTAAAGAACCACAAATCGGCATTGTCACGAAGAGTAAATGAATGTTACCTTAATTGCATGAGTCGAGTCGACTGCAAGCTTTCACTGATCGCGTTCCGGAAGTGCACTTCGTGCGGCGTAACATGCAAGAGCCCGGTGGCGAAATGACGCCGGCTTGCCTCTACAGCAGCAAAATGAACTGGACTCGCGCGGAAATTCCCATCCAACGAAATTTGCCTCCCAAATTCGGATGTGTTCCGCTCCCGCGCCGGAGCAGCTGCGTACACTGGCCTGAAATTTTCTCGCCAACTACCACGGCAAAGAAATATTCGAATCTTTGGTGGGGACGACGCAAGGAAGGGGAAAAAAGGTAAACGCAATAACACGTACAAAAACTTGTGGCACTTAATTTAATATCATTTGCGGTGTCTTCAATTTTTGTGAACATTACTTTCTTCATATATCTCTCAGTTCATACTTTATGAGTTATGAACATAATATAATATAGACCAGGTACATATTCTATAAATTCTAATTAAAGGGCAACAATAAACACCTATCTAAGAGAAACACAATAGGTATTGCTTAGAAATGGATGTTACTTTCCTATCCTGAAACTTTAACTTCAGGTTTAAATACAACCCGTATACATACATACCCATACATGCTTACATTTTAATACTCCAATCAACGTTAAAGTAACATAGTTAACTTAACTCTATAACTGCCAATAATAATTTGTAAACCTTTATAATTATTGATAATTTATATAATTGCGCACGAAAGGAAGCATGTCGGAACTAAGAACTGAAGTCATGAACTTGAACACTGGACCGGCTTGGTGGGTGGGCATAATGCACTTAGCACATGATTTTGATTATGATTGACGCTTTGGTTCGAGGCTTCACCTTAACTTTCTAATTAGGTGCAAATGAGCGACGAAAGAGGTCGCTTTTACGAATATTTATTATTGTTTATCAGTGACGCGAGACATGCTAACGAGATGAGTAGCAGCGTAGTTAGCGAAAGTGAATGGCGGATTCGAAGGCGGCCTAGGCCGTGACAAACCTATCTATGCCATAATGTCCGCAGCTTCATTTAATGACCGTGACAGACAATTTGCGTCGCCAAATTATCGATAACTACCCATAATTTTAAATACTAGAAAACAATCTATACCTATATGAATGTATATATAATAGAAATCTAAAAGTACACAATGCAAAATAAAGTCTCTCCAAGTTTTCACGAATGGACTAAGAGGTTTGTAAGGAAGGTTAGGTATATAATTCATTAAGGTTTCGTGTTAATCAGCTGAAATGTGACAATGAATGTTGAAGATGTCGGAAAAAATCATGCCGACAGGGATCATTACTGGCGTACGCATTGTAACTGTTGCTGGTAGAAATGCAATGAAATGTTCTAATAAATTGAAAAACATAAAAATGTAATATGAATCCGGGATAGTATATAGGTATTATTTTTGGGTGTACTCGTAATAACCATTTTTATGGTTTTCTAGAATGGAAATATAAAACGAATTAGTATAATAATATGTTGATTAATTTCTTTTTTATTGTATAAATTTGTTAATAACAAATACAGGTAAGCATAAATTTAGAGAATTTATTCAAATTGAATCATAACCATGATGATATTTCAAATCTTTATCGTCAGACACATTAATTATAAACCCATGATACAGAGTCTAATAAATTATCTCCAAATCAATCTTTTTTTTTTTAATTTTAAAAAATGGTATTTGCCGCAGTTTGTTTTATCGTTGTTTCAACTATTAATAAATCGTATTTAACTTCTTAGTTCGCTTCGAGGTTCGTATTAAAGAGTGATTTTTTAGTGCTAGAAACTGTTATATTTTCTAGGATATAATCAAAAAGAATGATGGATAGTTAAATTACAAATTTAAAAATCAATATACTAATATACTCGAGGTGATTGCAAACTGAGCAACACTAATCCTTGCAACAGGTTGCTGTTACTGATAACATGCACAGCTGTAAAATGAACACAACCAATTAACTCAGGTTTGAATGCGTCACCAATTTGGGCCCTTTGTTTGATTAACCGACTGCCTCACCTGCCCACGTCAGTAATTACGTTTATAGATACAATTGAATGTACTCTTGTGTGTGTCAGTAGTAATATAATATCACACTTTTCATTCGGTTCGTCCTTTGCAAGTATTTAGGTCGCGTACTAATTTATTATCACTTTCACTATTTTTAGGTATAAAGTATGTACATATAGTAATTACGTGAACATTTATGTAATCTTGCTTATATTGCGCTGTTCTTCATAACTTAAATATTTCTTGGGGTTACTTGTACAAAGGGCAAAGAACGGAAGCCTAAGCTATTACTAAAACTCCGTTGCCCTTTCGTTTGTCGCAGGAATGGATCTCGAAATTGAATTTTTTTTATAGAATAAGTGTGTAGTTACTACGGTTGCTCAAAGAGAGCTCTAAGAGAGCTTTGAAATTTCTTTTTACTATTTCTGACATTTGATGTCAAGGACCCCACTGGACCCCACGCTTTTTTTATAGTACCTAAAGCAAATTATTCTAATAATACTTATTTAAAATTCTGAAAAAATGATTTTTTATTTTTTGGATCGGCTTGCTATTAAAGCGAGTCTTCATGAGTTTAATATCTTTAACAATTTAAAGACGAATTTCGAGACGAATTATATGAACCCAAGCTCTATCGATTTACCAGTAGCCACTGAGGAGTTTTACCCGCCACCTCCACGGTCCTCCATCAAATCACTTCATTTTATCGTATTGTACGAGTATTGTCATCGGTCCTTGATCGACGTGCAAATTTAACCAAACATCTGAGAAAAGGGGTTGCAAATTAAGTTCAAGAATTTAGTTACATGCTTACATATATACAGGTACACATACATACTAATAAAAGTAATAAAAACGTGTTAATACATACCTACGTGTTAAAATTATGGAGAGTTGAAAATTATAATGAATCAACAACGAGACGTGCGTCAACAATGTGTGATTCTGCACTTGCTGAACCTATTTCAATTGCAATTCTGAAATTTCATTGTTATAGGTACTATTTAGTTTGTTGCTGTCAAACTCTTATTTTACGGAATCCTTTGTATGCGAGTCAGACTCGCACTTAAATTGTTTTATTAAGCCACGAGTTATTACGTCAAGGAGTCGCCTTTATGCAATTTAAAAAATCGAGTAAGTTATTTAATAACTTCGCTCCGGATCAAGAAATACTTTCATCAAAGAAAATCGAGGAATGCATGGACCATATTTTCTTTATTGTGAGATGCCTTTGAGAAGGAAAATTAATTCCAGATTCTTGGCACCATAAATAAATAATCGCAGTCCGCTGAAATCTTCTTTACAAGTGTAATATACTGATATATAATTTATGAGGCTGAAATCGAAAATTTTATTGGCCACAGAACTACGCAGTTACCTATGTGTTAATTTTGACCTCCATTTTTGAATTTACAAATACATATCGCAATGTTTACTCAAAGCTAGTTCTTCGTTCGGGCTTTCCTTGTCGTTTTTAATTATTTATTTTCATGTCAAAAACCTATAACTACACATATTTTACCAAGTCCGCTCCAGTCTTAGTGCGTAACCAAATCCGATATAAAAGTTTATTAAGGATTCTTTTTAAATTTTAATTAACAAATAATATATTTGTTTGTTAAATTTGTTTAAAATTTGACAAAAATTTAATAAAATTTGTTTGTTTGTTGCCGCAAATATAAAAAAAGTGTAATAGCGATGTATGAGTAGGTAGGTACCTGTACAAAATTGCGTGCCAATGAAGTTTAATCTATCTAATTTGAGCGCTTTCCTGAGAGCTCTTTGAGCGTAACCAGATCAATATAATGCATTTTGCTTGTATCCTGGCAATATCGCTTCAAAGCAATTTTATTATCCGCATAACCAAAGAGCCGACGAAGATCGGACAGTAAACAACTTAGGTACAAAGGAAGCGGGGAATGCAGCCTTGCTTAATAGGTGTGTAGGCACTATGTACCTATATTAATTTACCTTTAAGTTATCTTACAAATAACATTATTTGGGGCTTAAAATACATAGTAAAAATTATATTAATACGTGATATAATGTTATAAAAATAAAATAAATGATTATGAAAATGAGGTGCCGTAATAAAAGTAAAATCTTTCAGCACAGTATTAATCTTTTTTTACAAAATTAGCAGCGCTACTAAGTGAAATTATTTTTGCGCAATCCTTGCTTGCAATTATTTTTGATCTTAATTAATTATTATACTCGTAAGTATACTATCAGACAAACAGATCAGAATATAAGTACCTACTTTAATATTATTTGTACAAAATTATATAACGGTGAAATATGATGAACTAAATGTTGACATAACAAATTTATAAACCATATTTGTACAAATGAATGTATTTACGGTTTAGTGGTTACCATGCCGGTTTATCACAGGGTCCTTCGGTTACTTTCGACTGCTAAAATATTATCAAATAACTTTTAATTTTTAAAAATTGTCGACCGTTTACTCCATTTCTAGTAATAAACTAATTTTGGTTTAATGATCTTCACATGTCTTTCGAGAATTTAATATTCTCAGGCAGTACTTATTATTACAATTTCCTTTCCTTCACCAAAGTATACGAATGTAATTTGTAAAAGAATTGGAGGTGTGCACGGGGTTCGATCACGGACCTACAAGAAAGGTAGACCAAAACGCAACCACTACGCTGTCACTGCTCAATCAATGCAGAATTATACAATGAATGTTTTCTTATAAAACAGAGAAATATTTGTATTAAATTGCCCCAGTTAAAACATGGAACAATAGTCGTTAAGTTCTTGTGATATAGGTCATAATTGGTCGCGCTCTGCTTATCGAATAACTACGTTAATATAACAACTACAGTAATATAACAATACCAAGTTACCTTACAGGAAAAGGTAGCCGGTAGGTATGTGTTATTGGTTCTGTTATCTTATCAAGGACTAAGGAATGTCGATAGCCTCACAATAAGGTTAGCCTGTTATCGGTCGGTGAATAACTTGGATATACGAGTACCAGACGCTAGTTGAATATTGAAGCAGAATAATGCTTGATTTTCTGGAAGAGAACCTCTTAGTATAGATTATTTATTATTTCCTCTTCGATAAAGGAAAACATCGTGAAAAACCCTGCAAAGTCTGACTGAGAATTCTTCATAAAGTTCTCGGAAAATAAATCTTTACTTATATTATAAAGAGGAAAGATTTCATTGTTTGTATTGAATAGGCTCCGAAAATACTGGACCAAATTGAAAACTTCTTTTTCTATATGATAGCTTCATTCATGAGAAAGGTTATAGGCTAACAAGCATTACGTTACTATTCTTAACGCCGGTGAAACCGCATGGCACAGCTAGTAAATAATAAATACACAGTACCTTAACAAAGCAAGCCATGTTCCTTCAAAAAAGTTTATTTAGCATACTTAGCATATCTATGGACATCGATGCACTTATAAATATAATAAACGTTGAGGCAGTAGGCACTTAGGCAGGCGGCATTAAGCAGTAATATTGTAATAGCAAAGACGTATATCGAAGGATACAGGGGCAGATATTAAATTAGCGTGAGAACGTCAATTCACGTTTCACTGGTTCAAATAAACTTTTGCTATCTGGCAAACGGAAGGCGCTTATCGGATAAAATATATTTGCGGTAGTTTAGTGTTATACTACTAATTTTATTTTACTACTAGCTGACCCGGCAAACTTCGTACCGCCTAAAAATTAATAAAAAGCAAAATCGAAATACATTTATTTTAT
>DWAV01000896.1:0-15841 GCA_018231305.1 Noctuana lactifera
TCGGCGGGCAGCGCCACCAGCAGCCGCAGCGTGGGCCCGGCCTGACGCAGCACCGCCGCCACCTGCTCCGACGTGAACCCGCGCAAGTTCACCGACCCCACTTGCAGCAAGTGGTCTCCGCTCTGCAGACGCCCGTCCTTGTCGGCCGCTCCGCCCGGAAGAACGTACTTTATCACCACTCCAGTACTCCTGCCGCCCACTAAATTGAAGCCCAGCCCGTTGCCGTCGTTCGTGAGCTCGATCACTTCCACCTGCGCCCACTCCGTACTCAGAACCATCGTCTTCCTCACCATCGGAAAACCTCGTCGTTACGTTATGCATGGATCGCGTATGAGGTTATGGCGGTTGGTCGACATCGCGGAAACGGTCATATAACAGATTTACGCCCGCGCTGCTAATTAACAGCGAATAAACACGACGGTTATCGCAGTTTTTTTATAAATTAGGTATAAAAATGACATTTACATACTTGCTGAGAAGAAGACAGCTAGAATGTGGCCAGCTCCCGGAAGGTGTTCCCGACGATTAAAAATATTTTTTAGTGTTACTGTCAGGTCAGAACAGATATAATTATTTTAATTAAACATGATTTCTTAAATCGTGATAAATTACATTAATTCAAATGTCAGATTATTTTTTGATCTAAGAAAGAAAACAAATCAAATTATTAAGGTATCTAACAAAATGTTGTCACATTCACAGCACAGTATTTAGTATTTACATTCATAGATTTATATTCTATTATTTTAATATTTTACATGCTTCAGGCTTCAAAAGAATAATTGATTGAACTTTTTAAATGGGTGGTTGCTGTTTAATAAGTACACAACGAGAGGTACATGCAATATTCATAATAGCGGCCATGACCAAGGCTGGCTGGAAACTTGTTCGTGCTAGTCACTACTTATTATACGATCTTTTGCACTCACACAGAAAACTTAAAATACCCATGCGTATAAAATAAAAATTACACAATACAGTCAATGGTTACATTGGTTACGAAAAATGTACAAGTGCACTAATCTAGCAACATTGTCCAAGGATTGATAACTATTTGTAAAGCGACATCTGTTTCCCAACTTTATAATCATAATAATAAAAAGTTTACTTTACCTGCCAACAGATGTCGGATGTAGTCTGACTATGCTTAGTGCTTAAATTACTTAAAATGTACGTGTGAGTTAAGTTTGGCTTTTAAAATAACCGGCAGGCTGTATAATTGCCGTCCTCACAATAAGTGCTATTACTATTTATTAACTTCTAAATAGGTACTTCATTAAAAGTAATAAATTACTTGGTCAGAAAAATCTAGCTGTCAATAAGATTGCTTTTAGTTGACTGTTTTTTGACTTCAAATAGAGGATGAGGTTGTCTGTTAATTTTTTTTTTAACATAATAGGAACATAATGTCTATTAAATATTTGGATAAATTTAATAATAGACAGACTCCATTTTTTCCGTTACTCGGTCACTAATAGGTAGGTACAGTAGATACACAATCAACAACAAATATTTTCGCATCAAATGAGCGTCCATTTGGGTGCGATTTTTTATATAAATTTTAGTTTAACGTTGTCTGTGTATCGACTTTATAGTCAACGAAGGTTCCTAAGATACCTACCTACGAGAGCGCAGGGTGCAACTAGGTTAATAAAACATGTGGGTTTAGATTTCAATATAATTTTTATTTTGTTTACCAAACTTATAAGTTTAATCTTAAAGGAAATAACTCTAGGACTTCTCTCTTATTACTATCTACCTATTGTAATTCGATAAATAAAAATACATAAGTAGATAATTATAATTATTAAAGTACCTAGGTAGGTACAGACTTTAATATCTATTGTTTTTATTGTTCTTATTTAATTGTATTGAACCTTAGAATATAAGTACCTATCTATTATTTATTTATTGTGTACTTACTTTATCATTTCAAATGTAATTTCTGTAATTTAATTTACCTAATGAATAAAGGAATGAATTTCATGTTATAGGTTATATAAGAGTAGGTATGTTATATGTAATATTGACATACGACATACAAATAATAATATAATATAATACATATAGGTAATTCAACTGCAATAACAAAATATCTGGAAAATACTATATTAATAGGTACATACTACATATACTTACTTAGTTATAACTTAAGATCGTAGGTAGGTAGGTACCTACCTAGGTATTATACCTAGGCCTACCTACCTTTTAATTACTTAAATTATTTAAGTATTAAAATACTTAAATATTAAAATACTTATCTATTGTTGGTTATACCTAATCTTTAAATAAATAAATAAATTAAAACATTTTTATTCATCATAAGGTACCTATTTGTATACACTTGATGAACGTCAAACAACATAGTACAGTAACTTTTTATAATTGTATAGGTGCTTTTGCTTACCTATAGATATAATTTTTGTCTATAAAATATTTTATTAAAATAAATATTTGCGCACCGTCAATAGGTATGGTGAATTGAGAACTGACTTGAAAGTATTAAACTTTTACGTTGACCAAAGTTTACAAGAGAATAACATGACATAGATACATAGTATATGTAGATAGTATAGGTTCAAAGACAGATATTAGCTATATCCTATCCAAGTATGTACATAAATACCTATCTATAGTTACAAGATACAATTGGTAGAATATTTTATAAGTACAATACACAAGCTACATACATTTTTACATAGTTTTACTTTATTTTTTTTATTTTAACTTCCTATTACCACATTTTTAACAATAGTACCTACCTACCCACCTACCTACTGCTAATATTTTTTTATATTGAAGCAACCTTACCAAAACATACCCAAATACTCGTAGGTATTATCCACCGGTAGTCACTGATGTCCTAATAGGTAGGCGTACCTACTAAATAATACTACTGATTAAATAAACATACCTACTACCTATTTGATAATTGATAATGCTACCTACAAAACTGTAATTTAATATGATAATAATATTTACTAGAAAATTTATATACCTACCTACCTACCTACTAGTCTTTTAGGAATATTAAAATCTCTTTCATTCAACTGTTCCTTTAAGTTCGCAATATTAAGCTACAAACATATTCGTAGCTCCGAGCCCAATTCCCGCAATGTAGAGATGTAGAGATAATGCCGCATTGGATACAAAGTTATTAATAAAATAATTTTACCTAAATTAGGTATGTCTCTACTTTAGACGGTCTATGGTCTCTACTTGTAAAGGATAAGGGGTTGGTTTCAACGAAAACAACAATAAAATAAAAAAAAGATAAAATTATAATAAAGCAAAAATATTATCATAAGCAAAAACGTCAATCCGTACATTTTTGTAAAATGTAATAGAGATTTCGGTTTTGGACTAGGTATTATACAGCATTGATTTGTTTTTTAATAGACATTTGGCAGTGTTTTGAGAAAAGTAAATAAGTTATTAAACGACGTTTGATAGACTTTGATTCGAAATATTTCCGAACAAGAGAAAATTTCTGTGAAACGAGAATAACTCCCCTGGACTAGGCCTAATGCCTCGTTAGTTGTAGCTCTACAAAGAAGGGTGTGATAATGAGATCACTTCTCTCACATCGTAATGAGGGCAATGACCTGACTCATTGAGTCAATTATCTAAAATCATTATAATTAGAGTAATAATATTAATACCTAGTACCTAATTATAATTTGGTTATATATTTTTTAAACATAATAAGATATACCTAGGTACTTAATAATAATTGTTTAGTGCCTTGTTTTAAGCAAGCAATGCTTGTGTTAGAGTTCTCTGCTCTATAATCTTATCCTTTACATTTTTATAATGAATTAGGTATTCATAGGTAGGACTTATCACATTTTATAAACGACACACACCAACTCTACATTTTCATTTATCAGTGAAAGTTTAACTGGTAGAGTTGTAGAGTTCCTATGTAAGATTTTTAGTAGGTATTGCCTATACCTACATTAGGTACCTACCTAATATGCACTTTTTGTTTATACTTAGCTTACTTATTTATAAACTTCATTTAATGGATTATTACATATAGATTAGGTTAGATTACTTTCTCTGACGCCACTTGTGATCTATAAATTAATAAGTAGAAACAGTCAAGCCCAAAACTTTTCTAAATTATTTAAAACACAAAACATTTCTTAGTCAAAATTAACCAACATTACAAGTTATCGCGCCAACTCGCGTTCCAAAGTCAAACCCGTAGCAAGAGCAAGTCGAACGAAACAAAAGTTCAATCAGTGTCCACAGCATATAAATTTAGCAAACGCAAGTCAATAATTAGCTACAAAAACGCCGAGGAGAGTGCGCCCCGCGACGAGCGCCCCCCTCCACGCGCGCGGCACACTGCGGTGGCGCGGCGGGCCAGCGCCGGCCACCGCGCGAGGCCCCGGGCCCCGGCCGACCCCCCACGGCGCCCCACCACGCGGCCAATGGCGGCGCAGCGCAGCCGCCATAGGGCCGCGCCTCTCGCCGGGGGCGGGGCGCCGGGAGAGCCCGCGCCGGCCGCCGGGGGCTCCGGGCGCCACTCTCGCCCCGAGAGCCACTAGAGGCTGAGCCGTCGAGTGGCGTCGAGTGTCGACCGGTCGGATGTCCGCGGAGGGCGGCGGCTACTCGCCGTGTCCGGCGGAGGCGCTGCCGGAGCTGAGCGCTGCCGAGCTGGCGATGAGCCTGTCGCCCAAGTCGGCCCTGCTGCAGCAGAACCTCTCCCAGCTGCAGCTCCAGCACTCCACGCCCTTCTCCGTCACCGACATCCTGTCGCCCATCGAGGAATACCGCAAGTTGGAGCTGGCGAACAACCCGCCTTCGCCGTACAGGTGCGTGGATCGATCGGGAGGGGGGGCCCTCCGCCCGCTGATTTTTCGAGTGGGCCGAAGGTCTCGAGAGTACTCGAGCGGCGCTCGTAGTCGAAGGATATAGTTCGGTGACGTTTGTTTGTGCAGGTATGTTGTGATCGGCGGTCAAGTGATGATGCGATGTGAATGTGAGGTCAACGATGTGCGCCGGGTGCCCGCCGAGGGCCCGCGAACGGACTCCGACTCGCAATAAGTATTACGTCGCGTTGCGTTTCGCCTTTTGAAAATTTCACCCCAAAGTAATAACCGGAATTCAAATGATTAACCCGAAAGACGAAGTAGTTGAAATAAAATGGACGCACAGTGATCCCCTGCGGGGCGTGTTGTTTCGCGACACCGATATGCCACTCGAAGACTATGTGCATATGTACGTATGAGCTCCAACAATATAATTCGATCACTTAATCACTAAACGGCAACATCCTATGCATACCTACTTAACTTCAATTAAATCACAAAACTTGCTGACAATGAAGCTTTGGGTGCTTACCTATTCATATAATAAGCACAAAGCTGATAACATTAATTTAGTAATACCTACAACATTTTAAATTTAGTTGTGGCAATAATTTTACATTTAATAACTAGTGTTTTTCAATAATAGGCCTAAGTGACAGTGTTTTACATAACTTCATGCATTGTTATCCGATAACTATGCATGCATATCGGTAAGTGTTCACAGAATTATTTGAATTTACATTACATTTTTAAGTTTCACGGCCTTAAAACTATGTGCACCTGGGAAATTGCGGATTAAATAAGGATTTAAAATTTTAAATCTAGATACTAAAAAGTTATAATGTTCAAACAAATTTTTATTTTTTTATTATATACTAATAATAATAATCATTATTATTATTTATTGCTAGATATTTTGATATTACCCAACTTATGACAGTGCTTCTGAAACTCTACTTAATTAAGTAATCAAACAGTCCCGTTGATTGAAACAATAGTCAAAATTCTCATCGCTTCGAAAAGTTCTTTGACAATTTGACAATCATTAAAAATACCAAGCTGATGTAACCTTAACAACATCTTTTGGTAACAAAACTTAATAATTAATGAATAATATCTAAAACTCTACACGAGACTCACGAAATAATCATTCCAGGTATCTCTACAACAGAACTCTACTTAACTAAATGTAGAGTTTGGTCCGATGTCCTGCTCCGGCAGTATTTATTTTTTATTCGGGTAGGTAGGTGTTCTTTAAAAATAAGTCGGTACCTACCTACCTGTTTAAATGAACCGTTAACCTAAATTTAAAACTGTATTGACTTATCCAATGTATTTATCCAATAGATAAGTAGGTAACTATATTTTAATGTTGGTTGCGAACTTCCGTTAAGTGATTTTCCGATAATATTAAATCAGTTAACTAAGTAAAACAATTTACTATAGGTACCTAATTAATTTGCTCTTTTGAAAACGCTTCACTAGTCACTACACAGTATAAAACAAAGTCGCTCTCTCTGTCCCTACATCCCTATGTATGCTTAAATCTTTAAAACTACGCAACGGATTTTGATGCAGTTTTTTTAATAGCCAGAGTGATTGAAGAGGAAGGTTTATATGAATAAACGTTCAACAGTTTTTCTGTAGTGTATTTAGTATCAGCATTGCACCCGTGCGAAGCCGGGGTGGGTCGCTAGTATAATATATAGTACTTATTGTATATATTATAGATATCCTGAGAAAACGTTTATTCAACTTAAACTTAGCTTTTAAAAGAAAATATATTTTTCGATTTTTTCAAAGTTTCGTAACAATCGGTTCAGTCGTTCCTAACATTAGTATAGGTCATCTCATAACTTCTGTATAATAGGTACCATAATAAAATACATCATTAAATTAAAACAATCATTAAAATACATCCTGAAGATAAGTTTTAAGTTGAAGTCTAAGTGCCTTACAGAGATATTTTTATTTAGATACGGACTTATTTTTGTTACTCGGTTCAAATGTTCTCAAAATTAGCGCTTCAATATTTGTTACTTAACCATTTGCCCGAGACTTCGACTTTGTGGTAAAGGATTTGTTATAGCCATTATAGCCTAAATTATATTACCTATATAGGTGCTTTAATTACCTATTAATACTTACTAGCGACCCGCCCCGGTACATAAACGTACCCGTGGTACATAAACCACAACGAATCCGGATTACGAAAAATCTGAAGCATAAATCTGGAATCCTTCGTCGAATTCGGAACATGACAAATACAGAACAAACGATTTTAAATAATTTAGTTGGGGCCCTAGTTTATTTGTTAGTCCAGGGCCGTCGGTAGATACCTAGCTACGTCACTGATAGGAATCCATTTTAGTAGTGGAACCCGCAGACATTATGCTGCTTCGCTCTTCTGCTTATCATCGCCTTAGTGCTTATTTGTTCAATCTACGATTAATCCAATTTTACAGGAGAAGGTTTTTTCTTTCGAAAAAATTGTTACGATGCTACGTTACAGATAAAATTATAAACATGTTTTTCGGCTTTATTAAAGTAAAATATGTTTTAAATGTTTTACTAATCGATGTGAAATTAAAGCGCGCATCTTTCTGTAACTATTAAAAAGTCATTTTCGGCAAATATGGTGGAAATAGGCGACATTATGTTATTCGAAAAATGAGAAGGTTCCGTACCGCTTCTACTCACTAAAACTTTTACTTAAACAACTTGAAAATAAATATAATAGGCACCTACCGCAACATGATTATAATAAATATCTAGGAGAAATAATATATAGAAGCTGTTAATGGTTATTGGCACACTACGTGGACAAACATACGGCCAGATAATATTTACACATATTGTTTATACACGATGACGCAAAGATGTGTGTCGTTTGTCTAAATATAGTTGGGTATTTCGTATATTTCGCGCGGTGCCGATGCATTTACATAATGTCAAAGGTTATTTATTTATTTAATGGCCTTTATACACAGAAAACTTGATTATAAAGTAGGTATTTGCATTATAAAAACGAGTAGGTGAGTCTGCAAAGATCTGGCCATTTCTAAATACATTTCCTATACTACATAGGTATCTATAAAGAAAACACTTTTTTGTGTCGAACACTTAAGAAACGGATTAACCTATTTTTATGATTTTTTGCCTTGCCTTCAACCCTTTTTTTTATGTCCCACTGCTGTGCACGGGTCTCTCCCCACAACCGGGGAAGGCCGGGGAAGATGATTTTTTACTTGTGGAATAATAATAGGTAGGTATGTTATGTATCTGAAAATAGTAATAACATAATAATTATTTATTAATATAAGGTATTACGACATAATATTATGTCGTATGCAATTTTTTATTTAAGTGACTCTATGCAGAATTTTTTTTTAACAAGTTTTAATTTTTTTTTACTTTTCTTCTTTGAAAAAAACCCTTTAATTTTTACTTTTCTACCACCGACGTCGACGTATGGTATAGTGCTTACCATGCCAGTCCGCTATTCAAAGGGTCCTGGGTTCGATTCCCAGCGGGGCATAAATTTAAATGATGAATTTAGATTTCTGTAACCGGTCTAGGTGTTTGTGTACCTAATTGTGTTTGTATGTGTCCATGGCACCCATTACGTCAGTTTAATAATAAATCTATGCCAACGCCACAGGGAATCCTAGTTTGAGGCTGTAAGTGAGAACTATTATTAATAGACACATCCGTTATGTTTTATTTACTACCCAAAATACTAACTACAAATATATTAATTTAATATCTATGACAGAACAACGTTTGCCGGTCAGATATCATACAATACCCACGTAAAGTCACACAAAATAGTCAGAGATCCGCTTCCGTCCTTCATAACATTTGAAAATTGGTAGATTTTAGACTTTATTATTATTTACAAATGAATTTTACATACACTAAGCGAACGCTGAGTGTTTGCGCGCCACGAGTGGTGACGGAGTCACACCTATGAATTTTGCCTTCTATTTAAACAATTTCAATTTACATGAGGGCAAACAAATTTTGTGTGATGACAAAAAACATACCTACTGCTCAGGGAATGTAGGTACGCCTTTCTTTGTGTGCTGATGTGAGGTGAATGTTTCTTAGATTGTCAATTTTGCTAGCGACAGTGGAAATCTTCACTACATACTTAGTATAAAACAAAGTCGCTTTCTCTGTCCCTATATGCCTATGTATGTATGCATAAATCTTTAAAACTACGCAACAGATTTTGATGCGGTTTTTTTAATAAATTGAGTGATTGAAGACGAAGGTTTATATGTATAAACGTTCACAGTTTTTCTGTAGTGTATTTAGTATCAGCAATGCACCCGTGCGAAGCCGGGGCTGGTCGCTAGTACATAGTACTTATAAACTGAAGTCGCTTCCGCTGTTTTTTCGCTTAGATCTTTTAAACTACTCAACGGATTTTAATGCAGTTTACGACAATAGATTGAGTGATTCGAAAGGAAGGTTTTTATGAATAAGTAATTCACTGATTTGCAGGCGGTATGCAGTTGGCCGGGCTAGCTACTTAGTTTAAAATAAACGGTTCTAAAAGTTTTTCTTGCAATACGTTCACAGCTTCATCTAAATAAAAAACAAAAGTTCAAAACACTAACATAACAAGAGCATTAAACAAGGTCTAAATACAATTCATTCATCATGCTATCCGGAAGAATAACAGCTCTACCACTCGTTAACTACTCAATCTAAAGCCCATCTTTAATGAGATTACTTCCTCGGTAATTAAACAAACAACATAGACGCGAATTAAAAGAAAACAACCTCGGATCAAATGAAATTATCCCCAATTAAAACGTCCTAACCTAAAACTGTTCGCGCTAAATTTTCCCGCCCTGTCAAAACTCAATTTGTCAAGTCAAACATCGTAATGGCGGCGCTTGGGGTGCTTTATCCAGAGAACAGATGACAAACAGAAATCCCTTTGCATTTTTTGTATAGAAACGGTGTTCTTAGCTATACTGGTTCTACTTACGTTAATGTCTATGACGTATTAATAGAACATTTTTGTTTTTAAAGTTTTAAGTCAACTAGAATAGAAAGATTAGTGCCAAAAATGTTCGTTGTGTTGTCGTGCCTAGAATAATTACAATAACAACATAATTTTCTTATAAATGTTATAGACATATTTTCAAGTTGATAAATCTTGTTTTTTGCAATTGAGTGCTTCTCATAATACCTATTACTCTTTTTGATCTTACTATTACTAACCAATTAGTTGTTTAGTCTGTGGGTAGTCTGATCTCAAAGTGATGAACCTAAACATGCTAAGTTTATCTAACTAATAAAATCCTTTTTCTTGTTGTTGACAACCAAAGAAGTATTGACGAAATGAAGCCTTTTATGCTCCTTCAATACTATTCCTGATGCAAAACTTATCAACATTTCATAGCTTAGATTGGTACTTATCATTTCTACTTCTTAGTAACTCTATGACTCGAACATGCTCTCTGGTCGGAACTGGCGGCGATAATTTCTATGCACTAACACGTAAGGTTGGAAATCGTTCCCGACTCGTTTTGCGAGCGACGTGGTAGGATTAAATGGTGCCGGGATGGGCCGTTAGGGCAGCGGCAGATTAAGCTGTGTAAATAGGGATTAGTTAGATAAGTCCGCCATTGTTCAGATGTGACGAGTTGGCGCCACGAGACACTGACGACTGACGAGATGCGTGTGGCAGATTTGGGTCACACCCATTCAGAAAATGACTAAAGATTAATGGTTTAAGCTGGGAAGACTTGTTTGAATTAGTTGTGTCAAGAAGGATGAATGACGGACGTTTTTTTTTTAATTTGCAAGGTACCTAGTTTTAATGATTCCAGCATTATAATGCCTGAAGAGTATTTTTGTGGGTGGTCTGATGATGTCAGATGATTTTTGGCTCCACAAGTACCTAGAGGGAAGTCGTTTTAATACTGCGACTCAATTGCGATTTGGCTAATTACCTATTGTGACATTAAAATATTATTTGAAGTTGCAAAGCTTGCTACTAAAAGTGATTCTTGCTACGAAAAAGATGCCTGTCATATTTCTCATGTGTCTCTCTTTCCGTTATAAGCCGCCTTTATATTTTTCTGCACTTCCCAAGGTTGGCTGGTAGAAAATGCTGTTTAGCATTAAGCCCGCTGTCTGTACCACTTTCATGGTTCAGTAAATCTTGTTAAATAATAAATAAATAACGCTTCACACTCACAGCTCCACACTAGGATTCCCTGTGTCGTGGGTGCCATGGACACATACAAAGACAAATACACAAACACCCAGACCGGGAACAGAAATCTAAATTCACCATTAAATTCCTGCCCCGCCGGGGACCGAACCCCTTCGAATGTTGTATTGGCGTGGTAACCACTACACCACACAGGTCGTGCAGTGCCGTAACAAATCATTTGGTTGCAGGTCGAATTCTTCCGGCAGCAGCATTAACTCGCCGCTGGGGCCGGCCGCGTCGTGCGGCATGGCGGCCAACCCGTACGCGGTGCCGCTGTACGGCGGAGCGCCCGTGCAAGGCTACGGCTGCGCGCCCGCAGACCTGCCGCACTACGGCGACATGCGCGGCGCCAGCTGGTATCCCGCCTCGAACGACCCCAGGTTTGCCAGTGAGTCGGCTTTATTGTTTATTTGTTATTATTAACCCTGGAATCGAGGTCACTAGTACACTAGGTACATACCTAATTATTGTGATGTTGTCAGCGTAGTACCTACCTATGTACTGAATAGTATTTCTAGATTTATTTCTTTTCTGATTAGAACGGATTGAACCAGTTACAATCATCAGTCATTTAAATTAGAAAGCTAGGGTGCATCTTTATCATCTTCTATCATCATTTAACTAAATTAGAGTTATCATCATAATTAACCCAGCATATTCCCACAGCTGGGCACGAGTCTCTTCTCAAATGTGAAAGAGCTTTAGGAACTTAGTTAACTTTACATGCCCTTTGAGAATTTTATAGAGAATTCTCAGGCATAATTGAAAATAGCTAAGTAGCTAAGTAGCTATTTTCAATTATTGAAAAATAAAAACTGTAAATGAATCAAGATTAAACCCGTACTTAAGTTTGAGTATAAACAGAAGACAGCATCAAATTGCTGCGGTAAAGCCATTGCATGTCAACACCATTAGCTACGATGAAAACATTGAAAACATAAAATAAAGCTTACGTGCCCGCTCTCAGCTCCAGAAACTTTGTAACCGTAGACCAAGTAATGAACAGAAGGGACCCGGTGTGGCTTTGTTTAGTTTTATGTGCTACAATAAAATCGTCTTAAAAACATCATCTTAAATGTCGTAGGAACGGTTAAACGTTGCGTCGTGATCCACAACATTACTTTTTAAATAAGTAATTTGTCTATTTTGTGCTGAATACTTTATATAACAACTTCACATGTCAGCCATTTTTTTCTTAATAATAGGCATAAATGAATTACGCCACACACTCACATAGCTACTCTTAGACCCAAAGACAATAAAAATTATAAGCACCCAGTTCGGGTAAAGCAACCTGAATTCACGTTTAAACTTCTGCGCCATTCGACATCGAACCTAGGACTCGCCGAATAATGGACCGACATTGTAACCATTACCTACACCATACAGGTCGTAAAATTTTCTACTTATAACGTTCGTACTACACACAATTTTAACAATTAGTTAATCATCAATTTTTAACGAGTTAAAAAATTTAATTTTGTTGATTGATGGGGAATGACATGCCGAAACTTTCAACAAATTCTGTCGTAATTCAATGATATAGATAAATAAGGGCACAAAAACTACGCACGTGACAACTCATCTGTTTCATTACTTATCCGTGGCGAGTGAATCGAGGTAACCCGACACGGGGGACGGAAGCGATATCGGTTGGTACAGGTGCGCGGTGCACTGAAGAAGCTCATTCTTTATTTACTCTGTGCCGTGATTACTTTGATGAGTCGTTTGAGTTTTACGAGTATCTGTTGTGGTTTGTGAAAAAAAAATTAAAACTACCTACTTATAATACGATACAATATATGGATACAATTTTTTTATTATTATTAAGTATTTTCGAATACGTTCTTTGAAATTCAATTTCTTTGAAACACGAAGGAACCAAAATTAAACACGATGCCAATTTAACGATCCGTTTCAGGTTTTATCATTATTACTATGAAATTAATACAAACAAAAAATACCTAATCTAATAACAAACGTTATTTTTAGAAGAGTGTTTAAAATAGATATCTTATATAATACACTTTGTAGTTACGCTCAATGCTAAGCTATGTATTTTCTAAACACTACTGGTGTATTTTTATTCTGTGGAAATCAATTAATGCCAGTGGCAAACTAATTTCAAAAGTGCACTTGAATCAAGATGGCGCTGACCCGCCAACTAGTGCCTCTCGAATCGGTAGACAAAAGACAATAACCGAAACGTAATCTGTTTCTCTAAGAAGCCAGTAGTCCGAGAGAAAGTGCAAACAAGAACTGATTGGGTAAACAAAAATAAATTGTCTAATACTCGTTCACTTGAGAGAATAGATAGACACAAAGAACTAAAAACAAAGATGGCGGTAGAAAATTAGGCGGGAAACGAACCGTAACTGACGTGTGACGTAAATCCGTTCATAATTGTTTCTAAGCTGTACAGGTGCATTCAATATTGTGATATAATATAGCAGTAGTTGTAATCCTTCATTTGATTTGTTTGAGTTGATTTCTCGTAACAAGATGATTAATTTTTGATATTTCTTTATTATGAAAATAATATAATACATACCTATTAACTGTATAAACAAAGGCTGACAGTTAAAACTACAGACCCTTGTTTGAAAAATATTGCGCAACATACGGTATAGATTAGTTCTTGTAATGTTTTAATACGAGTAAATTGAAGTTTTTTGTAGTTGGCCTTGTAGGCAGTTAGGTAGTGATTGTGTAATTGTTTTAAAAAAAACTAAGTACTTTAGTTTTTCTAAAACTGTAGGTATAGAAGTTCGATAGGTATTTATTATCTTATTTCATAATAAGACCCACATAATATAATTATAGGTAAGTTAACCCAATTTCTTTTACTATCACTTTCATTGTTTTTCTCCCGTATTCCTAAAATCGAAGCGCGCTGCGCCCCGCTGGTAATGTGAATCGCAAGCGATCACATTGTTAAGCAACGTCGGGCGCGACTGGCACTCGGATGGGTGACCGCTAGTGGCAAATTTCATGCGCACTTCAGTGCTTCGGAAGGCACGTTAAGCCGTCGGTCCCGGTCGTTATCGACAGATAACAGTCCTGGTCGGAGGCCCTTTGGGCGGTTTGACAACATCCGACACGGGTTTGCCACTAACCCGTATCTCTACCAATCCGCATTGGAGCAGCGTGGTGGAGTATGCTCCAGGCCTTCCTCGGTTGTGGGAAGAGACCCGTGCACAGCAGTGGGACAAAAAAAGGGTTGAAGGCATTCCTAAAATCGCCTCACTTTTCTGTAAATTTTCACAAAGATTGGTAAACAGAAAAACCAAGTTCAGAGTAGGTATAATAGCAACAAATCAATATTTATAAGAATGTTTTCTGACTAAGCAGTAAGGTTTATTTGTTGAGAACGGTATGTTTAATGAACATCACCGCTACTTGGGTGTGTTAGTACAATTAATTGCTTGCTTCGAGAAATTATAAACTGTTTTCTGAAACCTCTTCAAGCCACGCTTCGTTGTAATGGTGATGGATTGGACTTGTCTCGGCCACTTGAAATTGTCATACAGTTTTTAAGAAACATGCTCGTTTCCGTTTTAACTGTAAGTGTTAACTAACTCGAAGAATGCGTCTTTTTTAAAAGCAAAACTTTTTAATTTGTGAATGATATTACGGACCTACTATGATACAGGCGAAGCGAGATTAAATAGATTCATATTGCATTATCTTTTGTGTCGTAGGTTGTACCTACAATCTCTTTACTAGTTAAAGCGGATACATGTATCGTCATGTAGATAATTAATAATATTATTTAATGATTTTCTCTCTCTTCTTATTAATTTCAAAACGAAAAACTATTCAAATCGAGTATTAAAAGAGCTCAGCAAGCTCTCGAATATCGTCCACCAAATTATTATGCCATTACAAAAATGTTATTTGAAAAAAATGGACACAGAATGCTCCCCTGTGGTACGCCCAGCTTCCATACCTGTACAAACTCCCTAGTTGTGTAGGCAGAGACAAAATAAGCAATTCCGACCGATCGGTCCCGTGTTTGTCCACCACTAGAGTCTTGGCTGAGTAAACATAAGGCCTCACGTCCGCAAATAGCATGCGGTCGATGCAGTCGAAGGTTCTAGCGGAGTAAAATTATTCTTGCTCAGTGGTAATGCGATGCAAGGAGAAATAAAGATAAATACAACGCTCTCCACTCGAGTAGATACTTCGTCGAGAGATTCTTGTATCGAATGTCAACGACACCTTCGAATTTAAATTAGAAATAAAAAATGCCTGGCAAGCGGTTTCGTTTGCGCTGAACTAGAATCAAAAGTACTCATACCCGTCTGTTGCTTCGAGGACGCTAAAAATTATGTACCTACGTACAAGATTGCTTTAATTTTTATATTTATGATGTTTTTAAATTCACACACGTCAGAAATAGCGACGATAATTAAAGTGTTAAAGCTTTTGAAGTTTTGCTAGTTCCATTTAGTTTTTAGATAAATTAATTCAAGGAGCAACGGTCAAAGTTTCATGCACCTTTTTTGGTAGCAAAATGCAACAGTTTTTCATTAAATTACGCGCCTGTTAAAAGCTCGATACCTGCAGCGTCAAGTGTTGCCATACATCAAACGGCGTCAGAGACACTCGCACACGGTCAGCTTGCTGAAATTAAAACTGCCGCGGGGAAAAAATAAGTGTGTGACACACTTAGTTTCCATGTAGGCGCGCCTAATGCGCGGCGAGTGGACGCGTCAGCGGCAGACGGCCGCAGTTTATCTTTCTTTAGTGTAGCAACATTGAGGGAAATAGCCCGCGCGTC
>DWAV01000897.1:0-15840 GCA_018231305.1 Noctuana lactifera
TTTGGTTAAAATCGGTAAAGCCGTTTCGGAGGAGTACGAAGACAAACATTGTGACACGAGAATTTTATATATAAGATGAGACACATAACACGAGTATGCGTCATTTGACGTAGTTTTCGTTAACGAAACTTGGCACAGGGAGCGACTTTTAAAAACTTCCTTCAAAAGGCTGTAAAAAGAATTTACATAAGAAAATACAAAGCCAAACTAATGCTTAAACTAGTCTGCATGCCAGGAAATTACACTCGAGACTCGCATAATAATGCTTAAGTTCTGTTTTTTCATTAGTTGCCTTTCTTTGTACGTTGTTCGTTGTACTCAGTGTCGATAATTGTATTGAAAACTAATTTTGATAAGATTTCTTTTATACAAACCTCTCTCAGTTAAGACCTCGGTAGCACTTGATAATAATAATGTTCCTACTATTAGCTGCAATTGCCTTATGGGACCGATGACTTAATGGCATGCGTGCTTATTTTCGACTGTTTTAATAAAAAAAAAGGTAATTAAACCGCCGTAAAAAATCAACCGACCGATTATTTTTTAATTACGCTCTACAAACTTTTGTCACAAGTTACTGCTTCTAGCACAAAGCTGGAGTTTTTAATTTAAGTCACGAGCTCCTGAAAACTGACTCGTGACATAAACATTTTTTCAGTTCAGTGCTCATTTTTTCAATTAAATTTTTAACAAGATAAGAAATCATATTAATCAATTGCTTCTTGATTGAAAGAGATTAAGAATCTTTCCTGTGATATCGAAACCATTTCTTGGCATTTATTGTTTTATTAATTCTATTTTATTAAAATACTTTTAAATGAATAATGAGTACTGAAAATTTAAAAATTTAGTAAATTTTTGTATTTGATATTGTGATTAAAGAAGCTTAGTGCTCGACTTAGAAACAACGGGCGTGGTACTCGTATTATAGGTAACTGCTAGTCGCTTTCATGTGCGTTTCCGTCCTTTCCAAAGCACTTTAGGCGTTCGGACCAGATAACGTTTGCCCTATGAGGTCGACTGGTATGAGGCAGACACAGTATTAAAGCTGTGTGGCCACAGTGCTGATTATTATTAGTGCAGCATACATTTGGTGTCTCTATACTTTGAATGGAGTATATTATATAAAATATGTCTACTCTACACACTGCAACGACAACTTATACTTTTTATTTCTTTTTCCATATACATACTTTAATGTTTGATGTAAACCATAAAGAGTACTCGTATCTGCTCTATGTAATTAGGACTTCGATGTAAAATTAATTTTTTAAAACATATATTATAACCAAAGCTTTACCATATAAATAATATTGACGTACCTATACTTGGTATTAATTAAACCTCTCTCAATGTAAATTACAATAAGATGATTAAAATTTACAGCGCCGTTACATTGCTTATCGATTTTGCAACGGCTGTTTTGTGTGTTCTTGACGTTAAATTTAATGGAATTTATTATGTTCGCTACGACAAAAGTCTACGACAAGCGAGAAAGAAAACAGCTTTGTAACGTTAAAATCGTAAACGTGATTACAAAAACGTACTTAGTTTACAGACTTTTCTAATTTTCTGTATTATATATTTTAGTGTTCTGTATCTTTTTTTTACATATTTATAACAAAATATGCAAACCCGTGTGGTGTAGTCGTTAGTCCATACGAGTACCATTTGGAAGGCTCTTTATTCGATTCCGAGCAGGGCAGAAATTGAAATGGTGGATTTAGATTTTTGTTCTTGGTCTAAGTGTTTGTGTAAGTGTCTGTGTGTAGGTACATGTACATAATATATTCGTAACGAATGGTAGAACTTTTACAGATTGCCTGGGGATGTCGACCCATTGAAATAGTCCGGCGTGAAGCAAATCAGTGTTTCGGTCTCCACCCTCCCAGGTTAGGTACCCGTAAGGACGATGTCTATAGAAAAAAGACAAAAGCTTAAATAAACTTGTGAATACGAGTCAGATACTTTTTGTGTTTTCTCATTAAGTCAGGCCGTGATTCCAGAGCCATTAGTGGTCGAAGGGTCAGTCAACGACAAATCGTTCTCATTTGTACCTGCTACACCGCAATTAATTGTTTATTACACGGTGGACCAAAGGGCTGTGTGTAGACTATTATATTTGTATATGACTAATTAGACTCTTATCAATAAGATCATTATCAACTCGTCATTGTTCTGGGCTGGCGTCTCTCCTCAAATATTAAAAGTATTACACAGTTCATTACCCCGGCTAAGTGCGGGTTGGTGGATGGCTACGAATATTCATAATAATATATTTACAGGTGGACAGTGTGGGTCGGTAGACGTAATATAATTTTGACAATAGAGTTCGGAGAAACAGTACGAAATAACCAAATGGATAGCAATATAATTATAATTCCCGTTACCGACTTCAAAATTGTCGCGCACATAATTAATGCAAATTTTCAAATTTAAGACTTACATGATTATTTCATTGATGCACACGGGATTGAGATTCAAATAAAAAAAGAATCTTCAAAATCCGTTCACCCAGTCGAAAGTTATAAGGTAACAAACAAACAAAAAATACATTCCAATTGAGAACCTCCTCCATTTTTTAAATCGGTTAATAAGTAGGGTGGGTTTTGTTCCTAATAATTGCACTAACGACTATGTCAGGACATGACCTAACGATTAGGTCCTAATAATAAGTTCTGCGCGTGATCAACGGAACTCCGTATTCCTCAGATATTTATTACTATCAGTAGTCAATCGGTAGTAATTCAATAGTATAGTATTCAATAGTTGACTGATCTATATTATCCGATTGATAAATAAGTAATATCGTAAGGTAAACTCTTTTATTCAGATTGTGACTGCAAATCTTAAGCTTATGCTAAGATATGCTAAACACAAATATCTTTGATTCAAAGGTTACGAAATGAGATACGCATTCGAGTCAAGATGTATTTAAGCAAATACATTGCAAGCTCCTGTACTCCGCCAAATATACTGGATATGAATATGCAAATATTGTGGCGTAAGATATTAAGCTTTAAAGTGAAATATAAACGGGAAATATACCTTTAAACCACTTGAAGCTTCCGCATTCAACGTTAACCACCAAATTGTGATTGGTTCTGACAGGGCCTTAATGTCGGTACGGGAAACTTTTATTATAGGTAAACTTCCTTGTAAACACGAAAACTTTGTTATAAACGAAAAACTTGTTTAGTAATATCGTTATTAAACGTAAACTTTTATAATAATGTACCTACACATTTTCTTACGAGACATTTGATTTTAAGGTATGAAAGACAACAGAAATTAATACCCCGTTTACATATTTGCGTGACAAGACTATGCGTGAAAGCACGAGTAGGTATGTATTGTATGTAATTGGGTAGTTCGCGTTGTCTCGTTGTCCGCGATAGTAGGCATAAATCTCGCTACATCATAAGAGATGAGTCGCAAGGTGAGCATATAGACGATTATTTATGGAACTGGCTTACCGATACAACTTCGGTAGTATTTGAAAACATCGTGACCTCCTTCTAGTAGTAGTTAATGCATGTTATTGTTATATTAATAACTAGCCGTGCCACGCGGTTTTACCCGCGTTAAGAATAATAACGCAATGCTTGATAGCCTATAACTTTCCTCATGAATGTAGCTATCATATACAAAAAGAATTTTTCAAATCGTTCCAGTAGTTCCTGAGATTAGCGCGTTCAAACAAACAAACTCTTCAGCTTTATATATTAGTATAGATATATCATACTTTGTACAACAATAATAATTATTGTTATTATTAATAATTATTAGTAATTATAAATACTCGTCATTACTCATTACCAGATACTCAGAACCAGAAATAATAAAGTTAGAAATAAAGAGATACGTTAATATAATATACCTGTTTGAATAGGTATTTCCTTCGACATATTCTATCTTGAGGGTAAACATAGCTCGATATCAATATAAACACGTTCCGGATCTCGTACTAATGGCTGCAAATAAAATCCTGATCGTTAGTTTATTTGCTCACTCGATCGAAACACCTGCCCTCTTTCCGAGAGCCTTCATAGTTATTTATATGTTAGTATTTTAGTAGAGTTAAAACTGGCTCTGCTACGAACAAGTAGACTGACCGTAGCTGTGTTTAGATTTTCCGATATAGATATACTAAGTAACTAGCTTATTAAACTAAAGACAAAGATTGATTTGTTATCCACTCGCCCAAAATGAAACACATTAAGTTACACACTAAGTTAAGGTCAAGTTAAGTTAAGGTAAACACATTACTAGCCACTGAGAGTGGGTAGGTGGCACCTCCCTGGGCAGTTCATAGTTTTTATAACTTATGCAAATATTATGAAATGCAATTTGACGATCCTTGTGGTGTAGTGGTTATCATGCTGGTCCGCCATTCGAAGGATCCCGGGTTCGATTCCCGGCGGGGCAGAAATTTTAATTAAAAGATGAATTTAAATTTTCTGTTCTCAATCTGAGTATTTCAGTAATTGTCTTCGTATGTGTCCATGACACCCACGACACGGGAATTCCTAATGGGGCTGTAAGTGTGAAGCGTTTTACTAATAATTAAACAAACTTCAGATCAAAACTCCTTAGGACGTAGGTACTTCCACGTGGATTTAATTCAGCAGAGTGTTGACTTGGTACATCAATGTAATCACAGAGTCGATTGCATAGTCAGCGGTGCCAAACGTTCACACTTCGTGAATCCAATCACTTGTGGATAGCAATCTTCCTATGTATATACATACCAGTAAGGTATGGACGCAAGGCTTCATTAGAAATGGACGTTACACAAACAAAAGACGGTATGAACGGTCAAGTGATTCAATTAAACATAAAAATTAATCTTAGGTATATATAAAATTCTCGTGTCACGGTGTGCGTGATTGAACTCCTCCGAAACGGCTCGACCGATTCTCATGAAATTTTGTGTGCATATTTGGTAGACCTGAGAATCGGCCAACATCTATTTTTCATACCCCTAAATGTTAAGGGTGGTCCACCCCTTAGTTTCTTATGTTATATGCGGAAGTTCGCGGGGTCAGCTAGTAATATATACGAAAACCTCGTGGTGAAGTTATTACCATATATTCCAGTATTTCAAACGCTCCTAGCAAGCTCCTGGGTTATATTTTAGGGTAGAAAAAGTGATGAATTAGAAGTGATGAATTTAGACAAAGGGTTCTGTCTCCAATATCTGTATTAGCGTCACCGTAGTATGGTCACCCCAAATAACGTTATGTGATGTAACGTCAACCACACCTCTTCAACCGAAACAAAAATTCCTAGGTCTCCCTCAACCTTAACTGAATTTTTTCTTGTTAATTGTATTATGGTAGATACATGTATTATTTTACGTACCTATCCAATGAACCTATTCGTCACTGTATACCTATAAAGGAACAAAATCTGTAAAGAGACAGTAAGGGAGCAGGTACGCAATTTGTATAAAATTTAATAAGCTAAAAAGTAAATCTGGCAATCAACCGTGGTACTGGTAGAATTTAATCATATTTACAATCAGCGAGCGTAAAAATACGGTTTCAGTGAACCAATTTAAATTTGTCAGGATTCCAGAGGCAATCCACTCTACAGCCCTGTGTAGCGCTGACAGCGGCAACCGTTTATATTATCTTGTATCGTGTTTTTACATTACATTTTACAGAAATTTCGACTTCAACTACTAAATTTTCAAACACATCCTACCTACATGTCCTAAATTGTTCAATACGTGGTATTTATTGCAATGTTTCAACTCATTGATATACCTTTATTGTTTCGCTATACTAAAGCACGTAGAATTTAATTATGAAGCTATCAAAAAAGTTAACAGATAGGTATGTGGATATTTTGTTAAAGTAGAAAAATTTACATATATTTACAAAACAAATTAAAAAACCTTAATCGTGTGTGACAAAACAGGCCAATTAGTATTTACCGGCTTTCCAAATTTCTAGTTCTATCGTTCTATATGTACGAGTAGGTACATTTTGTCTGTTAAATACTGCTATCTTCATAAAATATACAATGATTCCAAATTCCATTAAATTAATTTATATTATTCGTTTCTATAACATTGAAGTGGAAATCCATGCCACAATTCACATTAATTTATACGAAGATATTTTAAGTGAAGTCTGTATCATGCCAATAGAAATAGACGCATTAGGGGCGACAGTATCGGCTAGATGCTAGACGCTACATTCAAATATAGTTTCTACAATATTAGGTTACCTCAAAATAAACGTATTTCCTCATATCCAACCTCAAACCGAATTATTCCTGAAGTTGTTACATACGAGTAACATTGCCCCTCCTTCTTGATACTCAGTTAATCGCATGAACACTGCAGATTGCAGTTAGAGCCACACTGCCTTTGTACCTACTTCGTCAGGTCTCAGGCCTGAGCACTGCAAATCTGATGCGGCGTACTTACTTTAAGATAGAATCAAATTATACAAATAAACTTTACACGTATTTAATATTCTCTACATGTAATTGCTATGTAGGTTGAGCAGTAATCATAGTAAGTAGTATGCAGTAATAACAGTAATTCTTGTAATGCAATCTGTATGTATGATCTGGCCATAAAATAAGACCTGGAGAGCTGTAACCTATGCTTAGTATGTTTTCGTTTGTACTAGGGGTGATTATTGTAAAAAGCAAAAGTTCTTTCGGTACATGAGTAAACGAAGTCTTTCAAGTTAAAAATGTCCAAGAGTGCTGTCAGCAGTAACTTGAAAATCTCTTTTAAATACGATATATATGCACACACTTTCATTAATAGTTTTCTTTATCTTCAACAATATTTAGCCTTACAATTTTATGCATCAGTAATTTTTGTTAAACTGTGAAAATAAAGTTACTCACGTAGTTTGTATTCAACTTTATTTGGCGCTATACCGTATGCATTGCGTACTGATATCGACCCAAACATAACACTTTTGTGGAGTTGAATATAAGGACTTCAGAATACCACATTTAAAATGTACATATTATATTATTTATAAATAAGGCATAATCTTGTACTTACATAACTTTATTGTTTCTTCCTATTGTACTCGTATTTCACAACACTGCACTTTCTATAATATGACTGTATTACTTAAAATAATTACTATCTAGACTACTTCTGGCACTAATCTGGTATGGTTTTAACCACGACCTTACACTAAAAATTATATATTTACTGTCGAACGCTTGCATTCATAGCGAAACTGTATATTCATGTCATTTATGTGTACTCCGTCATGACATTTTATGATAATTTTATGATCTACCCTATTCCTTACATTCATATTAATAATTCACAATAATTACACACAAATACTGAATAGGTATTTATAGTTATTATAAATCGGTATTCTTTTTGTATACCTAACTACATAACGGAAGCTATAGTTTGAGTTTAGAGTTTTTTCCGCCGGCTTCTTTTAGTACGTTCAAAAACCTTATGTACAACATAACATAAGCTAAAAGTTGGCAATTTTAGGATATATTAAATAAAAAGACAGAAAATACAGTATTGTAATCTTTTTATTAACAATAAAATTAATCACGTGCGATACATAATTGAATTCCCATTTCTAGATCCACAAGCCTGGTTACTGCACAATCCTATCGACCCCTTTCCTTTATTCAAACATTCTTGGCTTTCGGTAATGTTTTTTTGTTATTTAAGGTATGACACTTATCATTAACGAATTACAAATTCTCAGCCCGACTTTATGCACTTGTCTTACTACCGACAAAAGCGAGTTATGAATCAAACGTTGATTTTATAAGAAAGAAAAACTGAGCATGTATTGTACAAATTGGGATGCAATTTATTCTTTCACGAAAATTTTGATTTTGTTTACAGCTAACTCGCTGGCAGGGAAACAAGTGCCGTAAGCAAAAAGCATTGGTACACAATTAACAAAATTGTCACTCGGAGAATAAAATACTTACATAGTTACATAATAAAAAAGCACTTGCGACTTCGTTTAATTAAATTCAATTGCATAATGCACTCTTACCAATTTATAATCGAGAAATATGTAAGAAGAAAAATTTATGGAATATATAACAATAAATAAATTTTTATTTACAGTTAAAAATTGTATTCCTATCTATTATAAAATTAAGCGTATGTTGAAATTACAAATAATAATTGTTTTAAAGTAACTATAAATTTTACCAAACGTTGCAACTAAAATATAGTATCAAATTAATCATAATACCTACACTAAGTAGGTACCTATTAGATAAATCAATACACGAACATATTTTAATGATTATCGTTTCATTAGAGATTTACGCGTATCATTAACAATTTAGCGGAAATTCACCATGAAACGTACCATTTTTTTTGTCAATTTAGTGTCCATATATTTTTATAACAATCGATTTGACTATAATGCCATAAATTAATAAAATATTTTATTCAAACAATATCCATTCCAAATATTGTTAAAATAGCAAAACACACGTGTTAACTGCACGCAGATACTATTTCAGTTCAAAATGAGAAATTATACTATATCTATAGTAGACTTTACACTATGAAAGATATTGCAAGGTATCTGAAAGTTGTATAAATTTAATTGCGTGACATTAGTTTGCTGATATTTCCTACAGTATACTAGACCGGTTTACACTTTGCAGTTCAGGTTAGCTATTTACGAGTATGATTTCATTAAGACCGAAGGGAGCGGCCAGCCAACAATCTGGTTCTTTTAAAAAATACTTATGATATTATGTATATTTTATAAATTAATAGTGAAACAGTATCTCTAATAAGTTATTACGTGGCCAATAGCTGTAATTTATTTACACGTAAATACCTTGATTCACGAGACGACAACAATTGATATACACAGGAGTAGGTATAGCATAAGGCTATAGAGTGCGCGTAACTGTTAGCACACATATGAAAAGCCATCGAAATTAGGACGGACAGCCAGCCATCTCTAATCCGCAGTTCAACTTTAAATTATTTACTAATATTTATAGAACATAATGCTTACATTTGATACTATGAGCTGTATCTTATATAGCTAGTTTACTTATATTCCAAGATCACGCAATAATCAAACTTTCAGAACCCATTTCATAGTGTAAAGCCGTCTCGATTCACAATATAATTTCTACGAGCTTTTTTAATTGCGACGTAATTTGCAAAAACACTCGTGCGGAATTAAATTTCTTTTCCAAAAAATAAATCTGTAATGGAACTGACGAAAGTAGCATGAATCATTAATGAAATTTCCCTCACCGTTTCATCCCTTACCCACCCTCACGTCATTAGCTCGTGGTTCAAAAAAATTTCTTCCCAATGAAAAACAGCTTCTTATAAATACGTATCGTATTGTAGATAAGTATTTACAACTCCTTATTTTTGAATTATAAAACTATTTCCTTACGAATTGGTACTGGTTCATATTTTTAAATAGTTTAGTATGCATTAGCATAACCTGTTTACTCAAAAAAGTCCCTTAGCATTTACATCGTAACTGACAAATATTATAAATTATTGTTAAAGTTATTATCAACAAAACGTTAAGAATGATAAGGAATTTAAGTACAAAACATTCCGCAGATTTGATTATTAGGTAGGTAGGTAATTTTTACATTAAAACATTTTAACTACTTAGACATTATTTGGCAGTAGTGATTTCTGAATTACCAAAACGTTAGTTCCTATTACTACATCTCTTAATACACAAGGTAATTCAGGTAATACTTTGGTAACAAATTACAACATAATATATTATAATGATCGATTTATACGGATACAACTGTATCAGAATGAGTAATTATTTTCGAGAATATACATAGGTTACATAATTGATTACCAAATTGATTGACAATGAAGGACTACCTAATCCACTAGACAGTCGTAACAAACTAGGGTATTGTGAAAATATATCATAAATTGAACAATTGTATTTCGTGTAAGTCTTCCAGGATTTTACTATAATTAAAGCTCAAATTTATTCTATAAAACGATAACTTGTGTATTCAAACAAAACGCTCACAGTACAACCAACTTTCCATTCAACTTTTTTTTTGACACACAATCAAGTTTACGGACTAAGTTACAATACAACTTTTGTACACGAACTTCCAACAACTCGACAATCGACAAATTCACCATAAGAAGAAACACCAGCGAAACAGATAAAAACAATATCACAACATGAATTTCTATTACATATTAATCTTAGCAATCGAATAAAACAAAGTTCGTTAACATAGACGCGACGTAATTATGTACACATTCAGGACGCTTACAACTCGAAGAAAGAGCGCCCTTTAGGGCGAACCAGCAATTAAATCTCAAACTAACGATCAAGACAAGTATTCGTTGACGGGCGGTCGACGCCGCGCCTCACGCACTTCAAACACTCGATGTACTCGTACTTACACAACTTTAAAGATAATATTGTCTCTGCAAAATCTCACTCCACGAGCACTCGGCAATTAATAGCGAGTCGTATATATACTAGGTATATGTATATAAATTTGATAATGTTAATTCGTATTAAATATTTCGTTATATTATTAATTCATCGTAAAAACACTTAGTTCCGAGTTCACATTGCCTACATGTTAGAGGAGTCCCGCGAGGTGATACGCACGTGTCACAAGTTACGGGTGGGTGTGGTGCGTATGCGAGCGTGGTCGCGCTCAGCACACGGCGGAGAGGTGCAGGGGCATGGGCGGTAGCGGCCGCGGGGAGGCGCGCCGTTAAATGATGCTCTCGCGGTTGCGTTCGTTTTCCTCCTGTGAGCTCACCGAGCTGCCGCCACAGATTTGCATTTCAATCTCTTGCAGTCTGTCATAAAACAAGTAACAAATAGAGCAAAAATAACACTTTACTCTCCTATATAAGAGCAAATAACACTTTACACTTCTGTAGTAATTATGCATAACAGACGACAAACATCGTAAGTTCATTATTTGGATTACCAGCCGAAAATTTAACTATTCGGAATAAAAAACGGTAAAGTAGTTAACTGCGTGACTGACCAGCAATTGTTTAACTACATTTGTATATATCCAGCTTATTTTTTGATGTTAGTTCCACAGCGAAGTTTAAATCTTATCTATCAAAAGAGGACGAGAAATTTGAACCATCTCTTTTCCATAAACTGACGCTGTCCTCATAAATTAGTTGTAATTTCAGGCCCCAATATATCAAAGATGATCATAATGGCAATCCGCCAAGATCTTATATGGAGATAGTTTATATTGCGAGGCCCTGCCCAGCGCAGTTTAAAAGTGGTGACTCAGACAGATTTTAATAACCAGACGAGTTTTAGTTCGAAATTTTTTTATCCCTGGTTAACTAACTCGAATAATGCCATTTCTTGTGACATTTTGCAAATCAACAAAGAAAAAGGACCCTGTAGTAAAATTATAGTTATATATAAAATTGTTTCATTGCTCATTCAAATTAATAAGTTTTTATACCTACTTCTTAAATAAACCCGTATTTACAAAAATTATAATTATGGTTCCGCCTTTAGTCAGTTTTTATAAATTTTTCTGCTACTTAGTTCAAGAGCTCAGATTGTTACCTAAACCGTTATTTTTAAAACTTGCAGTTAATCACTGTAATGTTCATATGTGTTTATAGTGTCCACATCTTTTATCTTGCTTGTATTTAAAGGAGTGCCGAGAGTTTTTTTCCTCCGGCTTTTTTCTCCCGGCCTACCTTAGCCAAAAGGGCGCCTAAAGCCGGTGTACCTACCGTGTTATTTGACGTTCATCGAGTGTATACAAATACTTTATGACGAATAAAAATGTTTTTATTTTATTTTACAGAATAACGAGAATTCAAAATCACACCAAATAGTTCTAACCTTTGATCAACTTCCCATTGCTGCTGGCTCAGTTTAGCAGACATGGCGGCATTCTCTGTCTCCACAGTATAGAGACGTTCCCGGAGGCGTTTGATCTCGCACTCCAAGGCATCGTGAGAGTCCAACATCGCGCGAGGCGCTGAGCTACTAGCCGCGACGCTACCACCGCCGCCGGCTGCACTGCTTCGCGCACTAGATGCGCATGACGCTACAGGAGATGCTACACGAAGAGGGCTTACTGTCGAACTGCAAAATAAACAAATTACTTATCTTCTGATTCACCATTGTTTTACATTGGTAGATGGTTCATTTTCCATTGTCTCCCTTGAATAGGGACACGGCCAATGTGGCCAACGGAAATACACCAACTGGTAGATCCCACCTGGCCATCTGTAAGGAATCTTAGCCTACGAAGATGGTGATATCAAAGGCGTGAATTTTCATCCTACTAGCCGCGCCACTTGTGTCCTTGAATGGGCCGCTTGACGTTTCAGGAATGAACGTCTGAATCGAACCGCCTTGATTTCATGTGATATGAATAGAACTTCAGTCTTTTGCGGATGGCACAAAACGTTTCACATTAAAACAATAGGAACTATAAAGCCAGGCTTCGTGGGGAAAGTGCAATTATGGACTTAATAATGTCGCGACAGATAATTGGTTGTGAAAAAATTAGCTGGTGAAGCTAACTCAAGTTACCTATAAAGCTGGTCCCGGTAGGAAGGCGGGTGCGAGGAGTGCAGCGGCGGTGGCATCGGGGCGGGCGGCAGCTGCATCTCCTCGATCGGCACGCGGCCGCTCGTCTCCACCAGCCCCGGGGTTGACTGGCAACGCCCCATTGCCACTAAAACATGTATCTTCTATTCTAGCTCGAAGGATTATCTTTTTTTTGGGTTCACAAACTAGATGTAAAGATTGATTTCTTCTTCGATGTCTTTCGGTTGTAATTGTTTGATGGGATTGAAAACGAGACATAAAATTTATCGTATTGGTGCTTTTACGATATGGATATAAAATTGACATGTCAAGTATACCTTCCCTAATATTTCGATTGCTTATCAAAACGGTTTGTTAAAAATTTTGGTTTTAATATAGCTTCTTGGCGAACATATTTACACTATTTGTAATTTGTGTAGGTATTTAATAAATTAAATTATTAAGTCTGTAATCATGTCAAAAAGGTAATCCGTAATGACTTTGGGTTCACATTTCACCCTAAGTGTAAAATGACAAACGTGTCCGGAAATGAAAAGGAAAAAGGTTGCACAGTAGGTTAAGGATATGAAAATAATAACAGCAGCATACAAATACCTTTTTCTAAAGGCGCCTTCTTATACTTCTCAAGTCTCTTGACAGCGATAGCTTCTAGACGAACTCTGGCGGCTGGATACTCTTTGAGGACGTCCCACATGTCCTTCTTGCTCAGCACGAAGAGGTCCGAGTAACCCACAGACCGGACCGACGCTGTCCGTCGGTTGCCTGTCGACGTGTCATCCACACACTCGGTGCAAACAGGTGTTCGGTCCCTAAGCTCGTGAGCTCCCCGAAGTTGCCATCAAATCGCAACATCAATAGAATCGTAAACCTCACAAACATCAAAACCGAACACCGGCGGCATGAGCAGTCATTTAGAAATATAGCTCGAAAGAAGTTAGTCCGGAGATAAATAAAAATTAGTATCAAGATAACCGACAGAGTTCATTCGAAATAACTAAAAAGCTGTCTATCAGGTTCCGGTATGCTTCAAGACAAAGCGTTCGGGATTTAACAAAAATTATTATCAAAAGAGAATATAAAATGATAGTTAACTCGTAAAAAACTAAGCGATTCTACTAGTCGTAAAACGCCTATTATGGCAATGATAGTTGAAAACAAAAACCGCGTTGAGATATGACGAAAGATCTTACTTACAAGTCGGTATATAGTACATACATTAAATATATTATTGGGGTTCATGCACCAAGAGGTCACGCCAAGTATATGAAGTATTTGGGGAGGATGCAAAGCGATCGGGGACACTGCCTTCAATACAACCAAAGGAGATGAAACCAAACAAACCACATGACGCTTAATACTACAAAATTTGAAAAAAGATTATCTAATAAGAAGCTGATTGAAGAAACAAGATCAAAGCTTATAAAGTGTATGATTAGGTAAACTAGTAACAATGTACAAAATGAAAAAAGTTAATGGGAAACAATCAATTTTAAAATGCGAAAAATTGATAAACGAAAGAGTAAAGTATAGAAGCGTTTCCCTATTAAGAGATTCATACAGAGCGCAGTTAACACCAGTCTGTGACCTAGCTATCTATTAGCAAAATTTTCTGTCGATAGCGTAGGGCCCAGACGAGCGCTAACATTCGTCCAATGATGATGTCCCAAAACCTGTTGGTAGCGTCGCGGCCGCTCCCTCGGCCTGACTGCAGCGTCTCCTCGAAACGTTTGCTTTTTCTTTTGAAAACTTTACAACGAATAAGAAAGTAGTAATAATGGCGTGGCGTCTCGGGCCGTGGCGATATTTACCAAGTTGTTTACCTGCCGTGCCCATGTTCAGAATGGAAATTTCGCCAAAATAAGAACCAGCCTTGAGTGTTGCTAATACTGTCTTTCCGTTGTCGCCTACCACCTGTAGTTTCCCTCGGTTCACTATGTACATCTCCTTTCCCACTTCGCCTGTAAATAAAATTTGTGTCTCAGCTCTTTTACGCTGCGCCATAATTTAACATCGCGTTAAAGAAAACATTTTATTTAAGAAAGGTCTGACAATCTCGGCGCCAGAAGAGGGATTATACCGAGGGTATGACATTAAATATTAAACAGAACCCTTTTTAAAAGGCAGCAGCACAGTATTTTTTAACCAAAAGTTTACAATTCGATTGTGTGCTTAAAATCTCATTGTTTCAAATGAATATTTAGAAGTTGTGTTAATTTAAAAAAAATAACAGTTTCTTTAATCATTTTAATGAATGTATAGCTGTTATTGTGAATGACAAAAGAGAAGATGGTCAGATGTTGAATCGACTCCGGAAATTAGTAGGTATAGTGTCTAATAGAAAAAAATGATATTTACCTAGTAATTAAAATATACAAACCTTTTCTACAGATATAGTCACCCGGCGAAAAAAGGACAGGACGTAGCCTCAGCACGAGCTCGCACAGGAAGCCTGCCTCCGTGTTTTGAAAAATCTCCACCCTTGTAATAAAAACATATTGTTTTCAGAATATAATACAAGGATCTATTAATTTGTTAATAAAAATATTGATTTGTGTTTACTAATAATAATTAAAATTCATTTATCTTAGTTAAATCTCAATAGAAGGTAGTTCTTTCTTCTAGTGCTGTAAAAGGTAATAAGGGGAAGCATAATCAGGAGACAATATTTTTATCTTTTTTCCGCATTTTTTTAACCTAAAAAATACACAAGCAAGAAATGTGAAAAATCGATTAGGAGAATCGAATAGTAAACAGAAGATTCAGTCGAACGTTCGTCGCCTGCAATCCTAACCTGCATACGAATGTTTATATATAATGGGCGCGATAACTGCTAACACCTGGAGATCGTTTACAGCATAAAACATTCTCAGCAGCCGCGCATCACAATGCCGGCAATTAGGAACTTATAAATGACGTCATAAAATTCTAATGTTCTACAATTTACACGTGGCGCAGTATAATAATATACAAAGTTAAATGGTGGTTATATTATATATTTTTATACATTTTGTAACATGTCATTGCATGTCTTAAGAAATTATGATAGATAAATAAATACCTATAACATTGTTATGTAGATTATATTTTTAATTTTTAGGTAGTACTAATATTTGTATATAAACTATCATATCTATTTATAATAATCTAAGCCAATGTTTAACGTCATCAACTAAACGATGTTGTTCTTGTAGAAAATGTCGATAAACGCTTCCCACGCTAGAATTCTCTTTGACGTGGGTGCCATGGACGGACACACATAGAAACATCTACA
>DWAV01000898.1:0-15839 GCA_018231305.1 Noctuana lactifera
GTTGAACTCTACGACGTGCTTCTTCGTCAACCTTGTACCTAGTCGTCAGCGGTTTCGAAAAGTTTTAATAATTTTCTTTCATTTCCTATGTTGTAGGTACGACAATTTGATACGCGTTTGTGACAGTTATAGAAAAATTACAAGTTCTTATGGATTTAGAAGTATTTTTGAGGTCCTCAATTAACCATTTTTTACATTTATGCCTTCGCGTAAAGGTATACATTGTAAGGTAGTCAGATGTAGGTAGGTAGGAATATATTTTTTATGTTAACTAGTGCACTGTAGCAATTAGTTCTTTGTCGGTTTTATAATCTTAATATGATTTAATCAAATAATTTAATTAAGTTCTTATCACAAGACACGACACTTGTTCCGTCATTAGGTCTCAGTAAATATTCAAGATCAATAGGTAGGTACCTAAGTACTTATCCATTTTCAAGATTTAATTTTAGGTATTATCGGTAGGTACCTGCTTCGTGTTGGCACATGTGCAGTACGATAGTAATGACCGTAAAATAATAATTTAAACTCAAATCATTTCGAAAATAACGGTAGATAAGACCTTCGGTATTGTTAACTTTGGCTGATAGGTACTATAACCGTTATGCGGGTATTATGAGTGCGATAAAAGTGCCATCATATTGTGTAAGTACCTATAACTCGTAATAGTGACATCATTTAGAAGGAGTGTAGGTGCCTACCTACTCTAGATAGTAACAAATTACTTCATAATATGCTTATCTACATAAATAAATTAAATGCCTAGAAATTAAAAATAATTTATTACACTTAAAAAAGAAATTCTCAAAATCATATCTACACGAGATTAATAAGTACGACATAAATGTAATTAAAACAAATATAATTGTTTTTAGTGCAGCTAAGAATCCTACATACTACCTAACATATAGTATCACTCCTATGATATTTGGTTGCCTTTACCAAAATGGAAGTTTACAAATGTGAAAATTTACGTGAAGATTTCTCATTGTCAATTATCACAAGTTGACACTCCTAAGTGTCAACTTGTGATAATACCTATATAAATACGCATCTTGCATAAAACATAGGTACCTAGGTTTGCAGTGCAACGATTTAGTCGAACCATACTAATTGGCCAAAACGCTTGTCAAGTCACCAATTCCGAATTAGGTAGTTCGGCAATTGCGGTAAAATGGTCGCTCCAAATTACCATATTTTAGTAAAATTGACACTTGGCCATTACCGGCCACTAGATGAGCACGCTGCCAAGTCAATGGCCTCAAACCATCCGGATCTAATTACATAGTGTCATTAACATTGCGGAGACGGCACGTCCGTCTAGGAAATGGAATCGAATCATTAGTAGTTTGATTACAAAAAAGGCTTAATAGAAATATAATAACGGACGGAGAAGAAATTGTAAAAAGATTGTAGAGCGATCCAATAATTGGCGGTTATTTGTCGATACGGTTTGGAACGGGTAATGGGCTGGGACGCATCGACGTGACTGTGAAGCCACCCTTCTTACCGCTTACATTATTACAATTTAGCTAAATTTGCAGCTCCGAGATTGGAATGCAAAGAAATAGGACGTAAGATCGCGAGCCGGTAAGCTAACAGAGAAAGGTGTATCGCACACAATCGGACCTTCGTAATGATTGTATTCGTAGACAAGATCTCCTCGTACCGTGCTCATGTGTGTGTAGTGTACCTAATGTATGTAATTGGTTTGCATCGTTGTGATTGTGGTCGAATCATCGCAATCTATCACTGTTTAAGGATTTGTTTTCTAAGAACTTGCTCTCCAATTTATGTTCAATAAATAATTATCTACCAACTCGCTTATTGAAATTATTGAATGGTTTTTATGACTTGTTTGTTTGCCATTCGTGTTAATTGCGAATTAAGCTTGAGTGGTATTTGATCAGTCTGAACTTAGATTTTATTTCTTTTTGAACATGATTTAAAGCACTGATTTCTAAGCACTAATTTCAATGGCGCCGGATATAGTTATATCGGTCATCACCTAATTGTTAAAAAATAGTAGATAGGTACTTAGCTACCTATAAGCCTTTTAAATCACCTCATCTTAATTTATTTGTTTTGGTAGGTATGAGCTACCTATAGATAGGTAGGTACATAACAACAGCATTATGTACGTCTACCGTTGTAGATATATATTTTTTTTCTTTTGACAAATTATAGATTATCTTAATTTAAAAATTTACACGATTTTTAAGTTTAAAAAGGTTTTGATGATGCGCGAAATCACTAAGCCGCAAATGTGACATACCTGCTAAGGTACTTAATTACAAGTAACTGTGTATCTTTAAGTGTAAGCAATTAAATGTCATTAGCTGTAACCCCTAGCCTAGCCGACTTAGCCTAAGACGGCCAACGGCAATCTATGTATATACCTACATTCAACTCAAATCTAGTCCACCCATATTGATTCATAAGCCATGATATCGGTAAAATGGAATAAAAAGCTCTATTGTCACTCAACAAAAAAGAGTTGTTTTCTGGCAAGCACGTCCTATATTATTGTTGTGTAGTACAATGAAATAATTAGTTGGTTCGGTAACGGGATATTTTTTCCAACATTAGCCTTATGCCTTTGTGGGCGCGTAATTTAATATTTTTTGTAATGAACTCTCGAAACTAGAATGTTGAGTGGGTGACTGAAAAAATTATGCGTATTGTCCGTAAATCAAGTAAATCTTTCAATTACAGGTAGGTCCATATATATAGCTTAGGTATATCGCTCACTGATCCGTGGCATATCGTTTACTTGAATGGTAAAAACTAAGGCTAACTTCGGATAAAGTTGATGTCAACTTTGACAGGTACGAGGTTTTCTATTTAGAATTAAGTAGAGTTTAAATTAAATTAAAGATTATAAATAAATGGCGTGTACTTTACCTGTCATGTTGCCAATGAAGTTTTGAAAATAAGTATTTTGTGTTGAAAGTAGACTGTAGTAGGTTGACCATTCCAAGTAAACCATTCTTTTTTCTAATAGAGTCCCGTGCTCAGCAGTTGGACGGTGATAAATTGAAGATGATGTAGGTACATAGGTTCTAAGGCATACCTAAGTACCTCCTAAGGCATTTATAAATTTCGACATAAAAACTAGCGAATTGTCAGGGAGACCACTTACCTAATGTAGGTACCTACCTACTACTGTTGAGTAAGTAGGTAGGTTAGGTACTAACTTATCTATGGTCACCATTTGGATTCAAACATCATATCCTACCAGTTTTGAACTACAAAAAACTCATGATAAAGAGTAATTAAGACCGATGTCAAATATTAATTAAAAAGTTACTCGTACCTGCACAAAGTACGGAATAACTCGGGAGCTATCAAGTGTGACGCTATGTGATTGATATTAAAACACAATGGTCACGTAACCTGTTTTTTGTTCTACAAAAGAACAATACAACGATTTCTTGTCTAGATAACTACTTACGTGCTTTACCCGATACATTGTTTTTTTGAAATTTCAAACTGAGTTATTCAGGTATGGAGAAATATCTTTCTAAATTTAAATCTAGTTGACTACACCATTTTTTTTTCAGTAGTTATCTGATCAATTCATTTGTAATAAGTTAAGTAGTACACATTATGTAATCTGCGTGATATATAATAGTTTTTATTTCCTAAAATTGTAAGCAGTTGGCGGTGGAGTGATAGATGACTGTGATGTGCATAGTTAGCTGTCACGTGTGCTTAGGTACTTATTATCCGGCTAAAACTTTACTGCAAACCAAATGTAATTACGAACTAGATTGTAAAGGAGTACCGAGAGCTTTTTTCTCGATCATCCATAGCAGCGTGTAAGTCAAATAAATCGAACGGTTCATCGACTTTGGACGCCTTTTTGGTTCAAATAAGTATCATAGTAGATAACATTGTTTGAAAATCCTTCGGTCTCTCATATTACTTACAATTTTTCATTAACAACACTTTTGATGAAATAAAAAGAATACTAAATTGTACACTTTTTGTGTAGGTACCTATATTATTCTGTAGTATGGTATGACGTAGGTAGGTTTGCTATGTTTTCCTATGAATAGAATCTCTCTTACAGATAGAAAACCTACTTACCTATACTTATTTACATTACTACAAACGGTAATGTCAATCAATTCGAATAAAGAAAATATATACCTACCTAATTGATAATGGGCTTCTACAGATTTGTATAAGCTTAGAAATTAGCATTTTACATTACAATAGTCGATATTGTATTTCAGGCTATACCTACTGTAGGTGCAAAGTTCAAAAACAGTAGAATCATTGTTCTGTGTAGGTAAACATTAATAGATTGTCAACACGTGTTCAATTGACGGCAGGAAATTCCTTACGTAGCATAGGTATTTTAGTTTTAATATAACGAATATTTAAGATAAGTATTTATAACAACAAAAATATCCAGTGAATAGGTAAAACTACGCAGCGTGCCGTCACGATCGCCTCTTTGTATTTTTTCAATGATAAATAGAGCTCAATATCTGGCTAGCAATCTGTTTTTATAAACATTGTTATATAAAAAATAAGGTATTACGTCTCCTACGTAGCGGAAAATTAATATAAGAAGGAATGTGTTGTCTTACTCGTTCAATAGACAATATAACCACTTCTACATAAAGACCCTTTTGTTTTAGTTGCATTCAGGTACCTTCAGTTTCAAAGGCAGAACTACATTTTTCACCTGATTTATCTTTAATGTTCACCTGCCCTTAAGTAATCTATTTGTCTACGCCTTAGCTGGAGACCAAATCGCACCAAAAAGTATTATCTTCCTTAAAACAAAGAGTAGGTACATCTTTCTTTGTTATCTTTGTATTGCAAAATAAGTACAAGAAATATGTAAAAAAGCAAAAACTCAGGATAAAGGAAAAAAAAGGAAACGAAAAAGCAAAATAAAAAATAAAAACATAATTCAATAATATAAATATTGCATTTATTTCAACGAATTCGGCAAATAAAATAACTGTAGATAATAATTATAATAATACTATTCAGTTTACAAGACTTTCATCTTTTCTAGACATTCCTCTTTCTAAACAGAAACCAAAGATTTTTTTCACTGGCTGGCACTGGACTTTAGTTTCAAACAACCATTAGAATAATGTCATCTGAATAACAGTAAATGCAGATCGCATATAATTAGGTTAAAATTAAATAATACAAATTATATTAAAGTTATTGGAAGTCGTATTGGAGGCAAATTTAAAATCAAGGTACATGTCAGTAATCTGACAAACCTATTACACATTTTATCTAAACGACAAAACAAAATAGCAAAAAAAAAAACTAAAGAACAAAAAAATAAATACAAACATAACATAATGCAAATTATAGTTAAAAAAAAAACAAACAACAAAAGCGATATGCAAATAAAACTTATGAAATAATGCCCACAAGTCCTTATTCTTGCGGGTAAATAATATAACGTCATAAATCCTAAGAATAATTCCGGCGAAGTGCTACACATATTAGCATGTAAAAGAAACACGTAAGGGATTGTACATTGAATCGTGCTATACGACGGTAGGCAAGAGTTTTCACGTAATAATAAACAGAGGAATAATAGGGACTCCTGGTGCGCGTGCGCAGGCTACGTCGCACGCTGTCGCACGCGCGGCCTACGTTTCTATATACGCAACATTTAAATTTGAACAAAATATTTGCATATCGCCTAACTCCCCAATTCAATCCTCTCTTATGTAAATCCGTAAGAAACCGAAATGCAGCCGGCGACCCCACACGATATCGACAGATCATTATTATGTAAATACTGCCAAGTTTTCTAATGTTATGTCTGTATGTATTTTTGTGCTCTTCGGAAAACATAGTCAAAGTAAACTAATTAGATACAGTTATATCACAAGTTCTTAAGATGCCTCTACGAAACGAACAAATATTTTTTAAATCTATCTATTTATATTTTCTACTCTTATCTGCGCTCCTAGACGCTACGAGCGACAAACGGAGACATTATACAGCGTTCTATCGTTTAAATCTAGTAGTATACTTTTACACAATTAACTATATACAGTGGAGCTGAGAAATAATTTACAAATCACTCGGATCCTACAAGGCACCTTATTTAAATAGTTATAAAGACTTCAGGCTTCGCTATGACTTTACAAAATAATTAAAACGTTTTAAATTCTCTATAATATATAATTTGGTTTTCATTACAATCCTACAACAATTGACAAGTAGCTAAAACCTAATAGGAGCTTTAAATATGAACAACTAGGAAGAATAATATTTTATGCAACAGATTACTAGCAGGTTACGTGTACGGCCATGCAGTGTCTTTCGTTCGGGAACAACGTTCGAAAGTATTTGATTGGCATTATTTAAATAATTGATTATTCATGTGGAGCGAAACGCATGTGCGCCAGATCGGTGCCATTAGATATACGACGTCCTTCACGCGTCCTAACTCCTACCATTGTTGTGTTCGTTTGCATTTGAATAGCGGCGGCTTAGAACGTTCCGCCCACCGGCCCACCGGCACACCGGCCCGCCTCTAGCGGCTCCGATGACAACACTAACCCATTACTTACATTACCTACACTAATCTACAAAACATTCTTAAATATAGGCAAGAGAAAGAAGTACGCGGAGAGGCGCAAACTAGATCGACAGGCAAGAGCGCTGAACGTTTGCCTCAATGGCTGTATGAAGTGTAATGTTATAAATTACTTGTATTACAATGAAAATCATTTAATTAAACCAACACTGCATAGACATAACGCAACACATCCGTTTTATAACTTAACGCATATTTACAAGAGGACTCACTAGTAGGAAAATGGACCAACGACCGTCACGGCACGAAAAGAGCTTCGCTCGAATCGTGGCTTGTTCGACACCGAACAATTTAATCGGGCCAAGAACTTAACTCTAGTCCCCCATTAGGCGAAGCTCGCCACTGCGAGGTTCTACATATTCAGGTCCGGGGTCGCATAGCACTCGGAAGGGCTAGACGACGCGGACCGCGGTCAAGTAGTGCACTCACCGTTGCCGGCGAGCTGTGGCCGCAGGAACGCGTTGTGAAGTTCACTGCCGATTCCTCCTTCTAGTCGCGCAGCCATCTGCATCAGCGCGAGCGTGCTGTCGTCAGCCCCGCCCGCACCGCTTTCCAATCGCGCGCGAACCGTTGCGATGTGTCCACGAGTGAACACGTGGTCCTGCACAGAGTACTTATGACTGTACTTAAAGTCACAGACGCGACACTCCTCCGGTGGCGGTGCATCCGACACCTCCGACAGGCCGGCAGCCAGCCGTGCCTTCTTTTCTTTGGCACGTGCGTTTTGAAACCATACTTGTACCACTCGTTTCGGTAGTCCTATCTCTCGCCCGAGCGCCTCACACTCCGCCATTGTTGGTGTTTTATAATCGTTAAACAATGACTTCATAATCTTTACTTGCAGGGATGACATCTGAGTCCGAAAACGTTTACCAGGCGGCCGCGGCGTTTGCTGTTGACCCATTATTGGCGACGTCGGCTCATCTTCCTCGTAGAATTCCATAGTTTCTGACGCAGTATCTGAGCGTTCGTCTGCGTCAGAACCGGGTCTTGATAAATCGACTGGTTTGCTAAGATCTAAAGGTATTTCTGATTTTCCATGTTCTGGCCTTCTTTCTGTAGATTCATTGCTGCCGCCATTTTGTTGGGCGACAGCATGTGCTTGCAGTTCGCTTACGTATCTTTTCATAGATTCTTCACTGTACTGCTTGATAAATTTCTCCATGTCTGAGTGAAAAGGCGGGAAAATAGGGGGCAACATGGGAGCCCCCGCTTGGGAAAAATTTTGCTGTCTATCACTTTGTTGGGACCCAAAACTAGGTGTCGATTCTGTACTTAGTTCTTCATCCGGTAATGCATCAACATTAATTTCCCCTCGTGCACACTGATCTGCGTGTTTAGTACTAAGATGACTTTCTAGTGCACTCTTTACCTTAAATAAAGCTGGACAAAAGGGACATCTTTTGTTTATGACTTGTGCATGTGCTCGAAATTGTCCCTTTCTTTCACGAGCACGTGTGTTTTGAAACCAAACTTGTACCACTCTTTTTTTTAATCCAACTTCACGTGCAATGTTCTCTAGCATTTTTCGTGAAGGGTTCGATTCTATTTGGTACTTTTGGTAAAGATAGTCCAATTGTTCAGGTAAAATGGTCGTTCTTAGTCTTTTGTCTTTTGGTTGTTCCCCTGTGTCTATTTCTTCAAATTCATCAAATTTTCTCTTTGCCACTTGCTGGTTTAAAGCCGCTACTAAAGGGTGGCGGGCTTCTTCAGTCGCAAGAGACGCATTTAACTGCTGTAACTGAGCGTGTTGTTGTAAGATCCCAAAAGGGGAGTCCGGTGGATATGTGGGAAATAAATTGGGGTTCATTATGTGAACTAATTGATGTTCCCGCCATAAATCAAACCGTGGGAAGACTAAATTGCACTTATCACATTGAAAATTACCATCTTTTTCTTCACGGGGTTGGTGTGATAGAGGTGTAACTGGTGTATGCGGAGTAGGTGGTGCTGGCGAAACTGGATAATTTGGTGCTGCAGGTGTTGGAGTACGAGGTGGGGCGGGAGATACTGGTACATGTGGTGTATGATGTTCAACAGTACTTGAGTTTGAATCTTCACTACTTAGAGTCGCCGCGACCTGCGCAGCAGCTGCTTGTGCTTGAGCTGATCTTTTAGCATCCTCTTCCTTAAAACAATGTGTTTTTTGATGCCTTATTAACTCATAATATCTTTGAAACACTAATTGGCATTTCTTGCATTGGTAGTTAAGGCCAGGAGTGCGTTGAAATCTATTGGCGTCATCAGTGGCACCGGCTGGTGGTTCGGCAGCGGGTTGATTTTCATACACTTTTCTTGCTTTTTGTCTAGCATTTTGAAACCACACTACAATGACTCTTGGACTTAAACCGAGTAATTTGGAGAGATATTCTAAGTCATCATCTTTTGGATATGCATTATTCTCAAAAAACTCTTGTAATACTTTTATTTGATAATCAGTAAATCTAGTTCTGTTGGCGCGTTTGCCAGAAGACCCCGAGCTGTTGGATCCGTTCGAGTTGCCCCCGGAAAGTCCGAAATCGGCCGGTCCCCTGCCAGGACTGAGGCTGCGATTTGGGGTCAAAGGTAGGACGTTCGGGGGCACGGAGTTTGGGGACGCGAAGTTAGGATTTAGCTTCGGCGGTAACATCGACGGATGTGGTGGTTGAGGTATACTCGTAGCTGGGATTGAGTCAATTTGAGACTGAATTAACGAGTTCAGTGATAGATGCGTCGGAGTTTGCGGACGCGACATGTTTTGTGGATGATCTGGTATATTCAAAGCAGGGCTTTGCGATGGAGCTTGAGGAAAAATGAAACTTTTATCTTCTTGGTGTCGATCATCGTAAGAATTATATTTCTCTTCCATCGTTGGCTCGTCATGTGGTTCAGATTTTACTTCTTGCTGACCAATATATGATGCATCTTCAATTTTTGCTTTTTTTTCGGGCGGTGGTTTGCCTTCATCTGAACTCGCAGATGAATCCAACGGGGTTACTTTAGCTTCACCAGTCTTTTCGTATTCCTCCAAATTGAGTGTAGTTGAAGGTGGATTATTAAAATTATACGGAGAGTCTTTGTTTCGCTGGCGTTCTTTGAAGAGAGTATTCCGAAACCAATGTTTGATGACTTTTGTAGCTAACCCAGATTGTTTGGCCATTTTCGCAATTGCTTCATCACTCGGCGAATTGTTAATGTCAAAGTGCGCGCGCAATATCTTTAATTGATCATCAGTTATGCGTGTCCGAGCTCGTTTCTGGCCTGCAGCAGCATTTGCCTGCAAAAAAGAAACAAGTCCTTCAAAATAATATAACTAGCTACTATTTCAATGCATACCTACTACACTGATGTGTGGGAATCATTATTCATTTAACATAAAATGAACTACATTGCTTTACATCGAACAAAGAGACTACAAAATTGTAAAGGGCTCATTTATCTGCGGCTGTAGGACCACTCAATGATTGCAGGTAACTTTGAATAATAACAGAATTCGTTGTAAATAACAATACTTCGACCCTAGGTGCCTGACAATGGTCCCTCTGTTGCTTTGTGCAAACAGATAGCTAATGCTTATCTCATAATACCTTGTAGATACGGCTTTCCTTACGATTGAATTTACACTGTACTTACAGCTGACAGAAATAATCGAATGTAACGAATATATTTTATCTTTTGACGTTAGCTTATATCCAGTTACACAGCCATATATGCGTGATTAAAGGTAAATACTGTTATCATTATAAATAGCTGCGGCCATTTCAACAAGTTTTATTATTCCTATATAGCGTGGTAGAAGAGCTTTATAAAAAGGATGTTATAAAATAACGTTATATTGATTAACTACTCGAATACTTAGAGATCTAATTTAGTTTAAATCAATAGGAACTTGTCAAATCGTCCGTTATAGAAACACTAGTTCAAAGATAAATAATCATGCACTAAACTTCTCTGATCAACCAATAGGTACTGATAACCGTGATAAAGTGAACGTTGGCGATATTTTAAACTACAATTTACATTAATTTTACTTACTACAAGAAAAAAACAATTACTTTTATTTATATGTCTCGGTATGATACATAATTTAGTCTTATTAATACTAATACATACAAACCTATAGATACACTTCAATATGTGAATCAGATATGTACCTAATAATCAATTTATTTTGTAACTAAATTTAACAGGTATCAACTTGTAAACAAAAGCTTTTGCGATGTACGATAATAACAAAGGAACATTAGATAATAATACCGCGTAGGTAGTTTTTAAATTAGTAATTAGATTAATGTATTTATAAATATTTGTAGTTAGCACATATTAGTACTTTACAAAAATATTAATCAATTTTGTATACCTACTAACTTTAGCGTCTATCAAATAAAGGAAACTAGAATTTAGATTAGTACAAAATATAGCTACCTACTTGGAAAGCTTAGCTCTCTTTCTTTTTGATTAAAAAAAATTGCATAGTAAATAGTGTCACATCGTATCTATCTCAAACGAGGTAAAATTACCGAACTTTTCTATACTAATAAAAGAGACTTAAGTTACTTATGAGTATGATTATAGTATAAGTATTGTTATACAAAGAGTTATGCCACTTAACTATGACTTACCTGTTGCTGTTGTTGTAACAATTGTTGTTGTTTCAGCTGGGCGTCGTGTCCAAACCCAATGGCGTCGAAGGGCGGAGGTGGCAGCATGAGTGGCACCAAAGGTGGCTGCAAGTTCATTGCAGCCAGAGCGCCCACATTCAGGCCTAGAGGCAGCCCGAGTGACAGCATCTGGGCTACCATCGGATGTAACTGCCCCAACTGTTGTTGAAGTTGTAGCATATTTAGTGCAGCTTGCATTTCTTGGACCTGAGCAGCAAGCAGAGCACCAGCCTGGGCTTCACCCTGAGCACTTCCATTCTCACTAAAGTTGGTGCCTGTCTCTCCTCGCGGTGACGGCGACCTGTCACCTTGTGGCGCCGGAGACGCGGCACGAGGTGAATTCGGTGCTCCTGACTTCCTTTCGTACTCAGATTTAAACTGTTCCGCGAACTGTTCCAAGAACTCCAGGGGAACTTTGTCTTTATGCACTTCTTCACAATGAGTCTTTAACACGAACACACTAGAAAACTCCTTATTACAATGTTGGCACGTCGACTTCGTCTCTCCGTCAGGAGGTTTTTCCTCCGGAGGCGGGGGCGGCGGGCTTGGCACTCGCGCCATTTCACGTTCTTCTTGAAGCTTGCGCCGCTGATTTTCATTATATTGCATAACGAGATCGAAGCCGAAAGTTTCGAGCAATTGTTTATACATTTGTGAGTTTCGTTTGGGCGGGTTGCCCTTTGCCACCATCTCGTCTAATGCAGCAGCTTCTGCGTCACCGAGTGGCGAATGCGCTCGCGCATCGCCGAACGGGCATGTGGTCGCGCGATGTGCGTCGAGTAGCTCCCCAGTAGGAAATGACGCGTGGCATCGCTCGCACGATGTGCTACCTGCGCGCGGGGATCGCGGACTACCTGGGCGAGCGGGGGGTGAGGAACGATGCCCCCCGCTGCTTGTAGACGAAGGGGATGTGTTTTTCGGCGACAAAACGTCTTGTAAAATTTTAGCGGGGTCGTTCCTGTCCGGTTGTTCTACTAGGGGCCGTGTCAAGTCCACGTGGCCGGCCGCGGCGAGCTCTTGCAGCTTGCCAGCTCGAGTTTGATGTAGCACCGATCGCATATGTATATCAAGCGTACTACCCTGTGTATATGCAACTTTGCAAATATTACACTTGTATCTTTTGCGATCGTCCTCTTCGCTTGATGTACTTTTTGGTGTCAAAGTCAAATTAGATGGTGCTGTACCAGCTCCTGGAGATACAGGGGGATTATTGTTATTTTGTTGTTCCTGCATAGCCCGTTTCAATTTGTGCAAATGGCTAACACTATTGTAATGGACGAGTAAGATATTCTTTTGTGTGAAGGACTCTTTGCAAACGTCACATTTGAATGGTCTGTTAGGGTCAAGGTATTTCTCCATAGGATACGTTAATTTCTCTCCCTTCCTATGCAGAAGAGTTTTGTTATGTGCAGTAAGATACGATTGCCGCGTAAATGCTACTTTGCACCTATGGCATTTGTACTTTCTATTTGGATCATTATACGAATCTTCTGCCATGGCTTGTGAATTTAAATAATCTTCAAGGAATTGTTGGTCTTTGTATACAATAGAATCATCCGAATTTTCAGCATCATTATGGCCGGACTCATCATTAGCCGTAGCGCTTGAGTCTCTATCTTCCATTTCGGCAAGTTCGTCATCAGGGGTTCTTAAAGCTTCTTTGCGTAATAACTCTACAGTTGCAGCATCAAGAGCTGTACTTTGACCAACTTGTAATAAAGGGTTGGAAGCCAGATTACGCTTAAATGCGGCAAGTTCGTCCTCAGACAATTCAGAATGAGATGTTTCGACGTGCTTTTGTAGAGCTAGAACAGATCTAAAACTTCTTCCACATAACACACATTTTGTAGCATCTCGTATAACATGATATTGTGAATGAAGCTGTAGTTTCTCGATTGTTTTGAATGCCAAACTACATTGATTGCAACGGTATTTATAAACATGTTTTTCTGATACCGACATGTTTGCGATGGAGTTTTTAGCGTGTGCTTCTCTAAAATGGTTCTGCAGTGCGTGAGCGGCGTCAAAGTAACGGTTGCAACCCTTTTTCCAACAAAAATAACCCGGTCCTTGGGGTGTTTGTTTCAGTTCTAAGTGACCAGATTCATTTTGGTGGTGACAAAGTTCATCTACGTTTCGGAATGTTCGATTACATGCTGAACATCGCTCTGTCTCACCGTCAACACTTCCTTCCGAGCGAGGTGAGGAAATCTCACGTTCTTCATCTCCTTGTCGTGATTCATCTCGTTGTCCTGGAGTAGTACCATTCAACCAATGGCTTTGATCAACCAAAAGTAGTAATCTTTGAAGACCTTCTGAATTGACTGAGTGTATTTGCATCACATGTCTTTCAAGGGCAGGTCTTTCTTTGAATGAGTCTTGACAAAGTGGACATATAAAATGTCTTGTAGGGTCACCATGAACAGACGCAACGTGAATCTGTAATTTGTTTTCGTTGCTACAGCTAAAATTGCAATATGGACAGTTGTGTTGACCTTGTTGAGTTTCGTGATCATCTTCTCGATCGATAGATCCATGTTGAGGTGGTAAGTGAGATTGCTGTTGTTGTTGTTGTTGCTGTTGCTGCTGCTGCAGTTGCTGTTGTTGTTGGTGTTGTTCCAAAAATCGCATCATCTTCTGCTCTTGGGTCAGTTCAGGTTTTTGATCAATGGGCTCTTTGTTATCTGTTAACAAATAATAAACATATTATTAGTGTGATGGGTGTAGATGATATTAAAATAAATCTATAACATCGAACGAACCTCCCGCAACGGAATCCGCACGGCAAATGGATGGTAATCTGTACAATATATGGTCACAATGTCTACCTACGTTTACGTGAGATTTATCTACAAAAAAGATTATTTCTATAAATGAAGCTAGCTATTGTTCGGTGCAAGCATTTGTTACTTTTCTGAATTGAAGTTAAAAATAAAATTCTTCTTTTATATTATTAGTAGGACTCGTTTTGTTTGCGACGTCCCGACAAGACAAAGGTATCGCTCTATCCATCCCGTACGCACACATCCGTGGATGTTTTAATGCTAAAGTAACAAGTATATTGTAATTTTGCACACAAAGGAGATACAGAACGGGCAAACAATCATTGTTCATTATTACAAAGGTTTCGAATATTTCGTTTCGCATCGGATCAAATGCATTCGCGAGATCGACGTATGTGACGATGAGTGTGAGCGAGAGGGGGCATGGCGGAAGATGTGTGAGTGCAATTATTATTTGACCAGGGATGTGTCCGCGGCGTGTGAAAGAAGCTGGTCCGCATTGTTTACGCTCAAATAAGGAACGTGAAAGAAACGACCGATGCAAGAAACTCGTAAGATTCGTTAATGTAACGTTACAATTACACGCTATTAGATGAGCAACTGACGCCCATAGATTAAACCATTGTGTTTATTTTTGGGTAAGCTCTGAGAAGAAAAAAGAAAAATGTGGATTATACGTACCTATTACATACTAGATATGGACATGATGGTAATAATAGTTATGTGATTCTATGAAAAGCGGAAAATAATGAAATAGCAAAAGTGTTCGGACAATAATATGAAAATGTTACAGGGCCTATATTTCTCACTTAATTAAAACTTGAAGTTATCTGACCGTGAGACGCAGCTGAAACCAGTCTGTCCCCTGTCTGTTTGGGAACCCGTTTCATAGTTTTAAGCAGTTAAAACCGTTACATCTAATGAAGGGGAGAGGGCTAAGTAAATCCGAACACGTAATAATAATCAACTGAACTGACCCTATACGACTGGAGTGACCAGTGTAATTATTTATGATGTAAATTCGCAGACCCACAGTCTGGAAGTTGCATAGAACAATGGCCAGGTAAAGGGACTTTGTCTGCACAAATGCGATCTCCAACACTTTTTGTCAATGACAAAGGGACCCTTTCTAAGGAAACACCACATCGTTATAGCGTCGTAAAGCAAGTATTGTTGCATTGTGCAGTTTGAGTTTTGTTTTGGGAGATTTAGGTCAGGATTTTTACAACGTGGCGTCAGAGGTAGGCACAATGCTAGTTTTGAATGTTTTACAGCCGTTGCGTCCTTGATGGCGGTACTACAAAACCTTATCTCAGCTTCATACCTACTAACCTATACCTACTGGTCAATACACGCACAAAACATAAAACCGCGCCTGATAGTAAAATAAATAAAATTGGAGTGTCTGTTTGTAATATTAAAATATCCGCGTTTTACTAAATGCATGTAATGTATACACGGTACATAACAAAATAATTTTTTTTACAATTTTCGTCTGTCTGTCTGTTTGTTCCGGCTTATCTCTGAAACGGCTGGACCGATTTTGACGGGATTTTCACTGGCAAATAGCTGATGTAATAAGGAGTAACTACTTTTATTGTAGAAAAGAGCATTACGTTACATTATTTAACGCGGGTGAAACCACAGTAGTTAAAAATAAAACTAGAATTGAGCAACACATGAATAACCACGTTGGTTACCGCGCCAGGCCACCATTCGAAGGGTCCCGGGTTCGATCCCCGGCATGATGAATTTAGATTTCTGTTCTCGGTCTGGGTGTTTGTGTATTTGTCTTTGTATGTGTCCATGGCACCCACGACA
>DWAV01000899.1:0-15836 GCA_018231305.1 Noctuana lactifera
AACGTCCTTTCTATTTGGGGTTTAACGTGGATGTCAATGTCAACTTCAAACAAAATCAACTAACATGATGGTGATTGGTGACCATTATGCTGGCTTACTTAATATTCACTATTAATCAATAAAATGAGATCTTTAATTAATGCGAAAAAAAGCATTTTTATTTAGAAGAAAATCAAATTTAATATTGGCGTATGAGAAGGGTTTCTCGTAGTGCGTTACCTAGAGACCTGTTTAGCTAGGACTCATATTGTTCGCTCACACGCGTGTTACGAGTAAAAAGCGCACTTTCATTGTCTCTGAGTGGCATGCGTCTGCTGGTTGCGTAACAAGTTTACTGCTCAGATGGCAATCGGGTGCATGGGAAGCATTGTCTGAACAAAACTCGTTCACACACATGAATGCCGACATTAGCCCTGTGTTATTGTACGTCTCGTTACGATCGCTAATTCGTGGACGATAATAATGAGATGCAATGCCACTTAAGGCTTTGTATGCTAAATATATAAGCAGACGATTCGGTTTGTTTCAATGTTGAATTGTGAAATGTTTTCAAATTTGGCAATATTTTTTGCCTGTCGGAAATTCTTTTCTCGAGGATTTAAAAAAAAAAATTTTAACGTGTGACTGATGATAACCTATAACAAAGTAATAAAATTAAATACACATATTTTATTAAATCTGTATATTTTTTAGCTTATCGTATTATAAATATTAAAACTAAGACTAATAGGGATAATAAACCCTATACTACTTATTGAATTACTTGACTTTAAATTTGCAGAGAAAATTATCATACTTATTAGATATATAAATTACGTACGAGGTATACATTTTCATTGAACAGTACAATACAACGAACTAACACAAAAAAACTACGTAGCTGACCTACGCACCACCAGTACGCGTCAAAACCACAGAACCATTGATTGCTTAATGATCGCAAAATCGCAATCTTACGGATTAATACAGTTAGTCGATTTCTTGAACACGAAATTGATTATGACAAAAAAAAAGTTATTAAATAAAGCGTCGTTGCGATTTCATTGAAATGAAATCGTTTCGCTCCATAGGCATTATCGTGATTTTCAACAATAACTTCGAACGAACGAAATTCACATCGGTGTACGAAATCGCGAAAAATTGCTCTTGCGTCACCAACAGCTGTCTAATTGCCGTTACTGATTATTATAAAACCGATCTTTTATGGGCAATTTTGAAACATAATCGTCGCCACATCTAGTTCACTGGGTATTTGGTGCTCCGTAGTCTCACTTGTACTGTATATTTATCGTGCCGTCTACCGCCACCCATTCATGCCTTCGATTTAATTCGCGTTTTCCTCATATACCTACCTATTTTTTTCTGTATTACTAGCTGACCTGGAAAACGTTTCTCTGACATATAAATTATAAATATAGGTATGTTACTCAGTGATAATGTAGCATTCTAATGGTAAAGGAATTTTTATATTTGTAAGGGTTTACGAGTAGTAAACAGATGCCCCGCTGGTAGTGTGGATCGCAAGCGATCACATTGTTAAGCAACGTCGGGCGCGGCCGGCACTCCGATGGGTGACCGCTAGTGGCTAGTTCTATGCATGCATCCCGTCGCGCGTTAATCCGTCGGTCCCAGTTGTTATCGATAGATAACAGTCGTTAAACCGGGTCGGAGGCCCTTTGGGCGGTTTGACAACATCCGACAGTCCGACACGGGTTGGTCACTAACCCGTACCTGCACAAATCCGCATTGGAGCAGAGTGGTGGAGTATGCTCCAGGCCTTCCTCGGTTATGGAAGAGACCCGTGCACAGCAGTGGGACATAAAAAGCGTTGAAGACAAACAGATATAATTATTCTGTATTGTTTTTCTTTTAGAGACCTAAAACATTAATAATCTAAGTATAGTTCGTTTTTAATACAAATTTCGTTTTAATATAATATAATTTTTATTACAATTCTATACTGAAAAGTTTTTGCATAAACTTTTAAACTTATTACATGGATTCACATAGTTTAAATGCCTTGCAAAATGGCGCACTGCACAAATCAAATACAAATTTAATGGTGCAGCGTTTTAATTGGTTGGAATGCAGTCAGCATATTTTATGAAGTATAATATATTGAATTTAATCTATTTTCAGTGAATGTCGGTCATCGAGATATATCGAAATGCCTTTTTATGATGATTTTATCTTTGTCAACTTTATATTCAGGATCCAGGTTATATCTTTAAAGGTAATAAATAAATAGCGTCTACCTACAAACCCTGCACTATAAAATTAATAGGTAGCAGTTGAAAGTAAACCTTTTTGATGTAGAAATTTATCAAATGTACGAAAAAACTGTAAAGAAACTGACTGCCTGAAAGTCAATAAAGTTTTACACTGAAAATCCTTGGTTAATGTAGTAAACGCCCAAAATCCCATCTATCGATAACGGCCGGTACTGATAGCTTACCCTGTTCTCTGAAGAACGAAAATACGCATGAATTTTGCCACCAACGTTCCCACATCCGTTTACCGACCACACCCAAAATTACTTAATTTGTGAAATTGCTTGCGATCTACATTACCAGCGAGACTCGATGCGCTTCTTCAACCACAAAATAGTTTGCTCTTCCATTTATTCATTCTTCTTACATACAGTTTTCCTTTTATAAGTTATATTATATTGTGAATTAACCGCCATTAACTCGGATAGATATGGCTTAAATATTCAACAGTCCCTTGTTTACAAGTCATTGATTATTTGTATTCATTTATGCATAGTCTTGATTGCAGCGGCCCTGATAGTAACATCCAGTTATCTGGTTGCACGTGTTAAGTAAAACAAATAAGTCACATCTATGCAAATGACCGCCAAAATTATAATTATTCGAATGGAAGTGAGCCAATAAAAAGAACGTCAACATTTATTTGATATGGTAAAAGGTCTGTTGACAGTCTGCGCCTGCGCCGGGTATAATCAATTACGCATTTTCCTTTTCAGTTATACGCACGACGTAGCTTCATCAGATTTTAAAGTCTAATAGTTGGTTACGATACCGTAGTTAATGATAAATGTAAGAAACTTAGTGTTAGTCAAACTAAAATACCAAACGTTTCAGTATTTAAGGAAAGCGATTATTCACTAGTAGAAACATGATAGATATTTTTCAATGTATATATTATATGTATATAATTAGTGTAGTTCTTTTATATGTGCTATGACATTATCTCTTGAAATATATTACTAGTTATGGACCAGACATGACAGTTCCATTCCTGAGTTCCGATTACGATTTCTTTGAGCTGCAGTGACAATCTGTCACCAGGTGGTATTTATGCCTACAATGTAACATTTACAGGCTCTAAGACAAAAGAGTGCAAGAGCGACTTTTACTTTTTTCCTCATTAAAATATTTAAAACCTTATAAAGTGTTTCTTGACACAAGTATGCCATTGTTTTATTAATTGACAGTTCTCTAAAGACCCAATGGATTCAGTGTTATAGGCCAATAAATATGGAAATAAATAGACATGAATTAAATCTATTGTGCGGTCGTAAATGGTGTGATTTACAATATTGGTCATATAACGAGGCATTTAATTTCCTTCCCATTTTATTGGTTTGAAATAACTAGAATAAGGCATATTTTGACGCAACCGTGAATTCTGTGAAGAAATTGTTAGGTTTCAGTCAGAATAAAAAAGTAGACGGTCTTTGAATAATAATATAAGGCGGTCTTAGTGCAAAATCAGACGGCACTTGGGTCATGGGGTATGCGTGTTCACAGTGCTGAACGAGCTACGAATCCCATTCTTTGACTGAGATGGTCTCCTAAGATGAAGTGTTTCCAGCATTCGCACCCTCCCTACCGACCGACAAGACCAACACTTCACGGCGTGGATATGAGAACGGTGGTAGTACCGCCTCGAGCTACACAAATTCTACCACTATTTTGGTTGCACTGAACTTTTGATATAAGATGAGTGTTGACTGTTTGTTAGTCAGCTGTTTCCTGCATACCAAAATTGAATATTTTATCAACCGACTTAAAAAAAGTTAAAGGTTCTCAATTCGACTGTATTTTTTTATGTTTGTCACCTCATAACTTTCGACTGTCAAGATCAAGTTAGTACCTATAATAAAATCAAGTGATCTTATTATACAGACATATGACGTATGGGAATACCGTATTGGATACCGAAGCGGTCCATGTCCTAAGGAATGTGCCTATCAAAACCATAACAATGGTATAACAAAAAATCTCCCACGGCACATAATAATGAATAGTTAACGACGAAAACTAGGTGAATCTTTGTGCAATAGTCTCGTGTCTTTTAAAAGAAATATGATCATTTTCAATTTCATAACGTTTCCCACACGTAGTACTATGAATGGGCCCACAGTTGTCAAGGGGGAACTTACAAATTAGTGTAATCTAAAACAAATTTCGTACTGGCACACGTAGATTACCATTATGATGCCTCCCGAATTCGGATTCTCATTTCACTTTGTTCTCTTTCCAAACAAGAAAGGTACGTCTATATAATTGCGGATAGCGAGTATTGAGCTGACGTAAAGTATTAGTAACTACAAAAACGTCATAAGCTCGCGGGCAGTCGGATTCAGCGAGCCTATAAACGCACCTTACAGCACGTGTACGATTGCCCGCCACTCATTGTGATTACATGGTCATATTATACGGCTATAATGACAATAATTCGATATATGAACAGCGAATAAATCTATTAAACAGTCGTTAGTGCATTCAGTAAACGACTGCGTATCTCTTGCGTGATGTTTGTTTGTACATGTTATGCGGCGATAATAACATAAATCCCTTAAATAGCTTACAATTAGCCTACAAGAGCAATAACGATAGCAATCGTCTTGTCAAAGGCTGAGTAAAGCGCCCTTGACATATCTTTTATAAAGAGATTGATTTAACACATTACTATGTGTAATAAGTAGTAAATGTATTAAATTGAATGTAAAATGCAAACGGATATAGGGTAGGTACATTCATATAAGCAAGTGATTAAAAACCACGGGATTCACCGGACATCCTGACACGAAATATATCAACAGTTCGTTGCAAGAACACTATAAAATTCGAAGACTATTTGACCTGCTACTGGGCACGGGGCCCACTCAGAACAAAATGAAATTATTTTAACTAAAAAAAACTAATTTTAACTAAAAGCTTTATTAAGTGGCGCATTTTATGAACGTTCGCGTATTTAAATTGTTTCAAATTACGTTTGGTTGCTAACATTACAAAAATGATTTTATTATTACTATTAATATGTTTGTGTGTATACGAGTATAGGATCGCGGCGTGACATTACGGGTGTGATACGATCAAATGCGACACACTTCTCACGCTTAAATCATAAACATTCTAGTTTCTAGACAACATCTTCACACTTGTCGGCTTTATGGCCCCAGTCGTCAACAGATGGCACTTTATACCGACAGTGAGATATAATCCGGTTTTTAAATGAGGAACTTTGATAAGTCTGACAAATGACAGGCAAATGATACGTAGGTCTGTACTAGCTTCACGTAAGTACTATTATTAATCTGTGGTACTAGAATCAAATAATCGACTTCAAACTTGACGATTTTATTTTGAAAATTACTGCTGTGAACAAAATCTAATCGGTTTTTTTTATCAATTTTGAGCAGCAAACGAGTATTCTGGTCACCAGAAGACCATTTGAGATCATACGTGCTGACGTTGCTATTTTGGAGGATTGAGATGGGCGCCTGAAATATAGTGTGTCCACCCTTCACAACCGAAACACAAGTTGCCACAAGACTTGCTTAACAGCCATATTTCTTGTCAAATCTTTTTAAAGTCTTATCAGCGCCAATAAAACGCGTAATGTCCATACGCAATACGAGTAGGTACCGCAAACGAATATTTTGCAACAGTTTTGACAGCTATGCCTACTCATGCGCACTTAATTAATTAACGCATATGCACCTGACCTATTACGTATCATAATTTATTCGAAACATTTTCAAGGTGAAAGACATTAAATGAACTTCTGACATATTGCCACTATTGTGTTGAACAATGCAGAGAGCGGACCTAAAAAATGCGAAATAGCCTCAAGATTCAAAGCAAATTGGCCTTAGGTATGTATGGTCGAGTATAGTGTATGTATATATAAATAAATATTATCCCAAAACTAGGCTTAACTTGAGGCATTTTGTAGCCTGTGCAAATTTCACATTTTTTTTATAAGGGATCGGTTTTTTTTAAATAAAATAATAATTTTCTAATATAATATAACCTTTATACGATTTTTGTATACAGGTTTGTTTTAAATATTATATATTTTATTTTGTATCGCCTTTCACGTTATTTCTTTATCAGCAAGAGTTGACTGGTGGAGAATACCACAAGGCATTGAATTCGCCCTTTGTAACCTGTATTTTTATAAAAAGTAAAAAAAAAAGTTTTTTAAACTTCTATAAGAATTAAACCTTAAATAACTGAGTATGTACAATAGGTAAATGGATTTATCCTTGAAAATTTTAATGTTTATCGCAGATAGTTAGATCAGATGCTAAAACAAAACAAAGACCGAGAATATATGGTATAAAATAAAGACATTACACAACATGCATCTTGACATTCCTTTTTGTTCGTCCAACATTCTCAGTGGTCCGTGAGAACCATTCCCACGTCTCGATAGTAACGTAGATAGTGTGTTCGGCGAACCGGCTAAACACTGTTTAGAGATAACGAACGATTAGCGCATCCGACAAGCATAATAAGCTCACATCTGATTCATCGTGCCGTATTGGGAGGAAGTGTGCTAAAATATTAGCATTCAATAAATTATGTTTATTACAAAATAACGACAAACGCGCGCCGTAAAATATGTTTAGGCGCACGTATTATAATGTGAGATTAGCGCATCCGACAAGAGTTAATAAATAAAGTCTAAAGTAAATAAAATTTAAATTAATGATTTGTCGGTAGCAAAGATATATTATTTTTACAAGCACAAAGTGCAAGGCTTTGTTGTCCCGTACCTACCACGAATAAAACTTTTTCTACTTTTAAGTTTTTCTTATGTAATATTTAAATGAAAATCAGCTTAAAAAGCTGGATTAATATGGATTGGATTTGCTGCTAAAGAACAAAAAATTGTTTAAAATATTGCCTGAAATAAATTATTAATATTTTTATACACCTAAAGTAGACAGCTATTAAACAAAAATTATACAAAACGACACACTTCTAATAAACGTTCAATATGATACAGTAACACTTGGTTGCCTTCAACCCTTTTTATGTCCCACTGCTGGGCACGGGTCTCTCCCCACAACCGGGGAAGGTTACACTTGGTTATTTATAGTAATCTTGTTGAACAGATTTATGTTTCTAATATTAAGAAATGTCGGCAAATGATCGGTGAGTTGGAAGTTGCGTAATAACGGACCTTATTATGGGATACAAAATGCATTCACGGTCAGACTTCCTTTGCAGATTGCAATGCCGACTTTTACATTACAACACTTAGACCGATTCATAGGAGCTATAATTTATTAGCCTCACAGCCGACTTCCGTTACCGCTGCCGCCGATTTGTAATGACGCGCCGATATACATATATTTCGTCCTCGTGTGTTCCTGTCGGCAATTGATTGGCAAATCGAGGATGTAAATTACGCATCATAATCGAGGATGGAGACAAGTGGCATTTAGATCACTTAGCGATTTTGTACCGCTATTTTTATTACCTACTTGAACTTCGATACGTAATATTAGCAAACATTAAGTACCCATACACGGCAATTACGACCTCGTAACTTTTGGGAATCATCTCACAACAATCACGTATCGATACCGCGAGACGATTTGAATTGTAAAATGCGTGTTGGCCAACTACTTACGGTCTTATTATTTCAAATAAGAAACACATGTTCGGTAGGAATCGAAGTAGATTTATGAGCGGTTTCGAAAAGCAATCAGGGGAGGCGTGACCAATAGTAATTATTTCTTAACACCATCCTCTGAACGCGGCTACCGAACGCACTCCATTAGACACTTCCTTTGCTCGAATGGTTTTGATTGAGATGCGGCTAACTGCTAAAGAGTTAATTAGATATCCGTTATAGGAACTCGCGCTGGGCCCCCTATAACTCCGCCCGTCCAAATATTTATTATTTAACGGCACCAAGTTTTATGATATTATGTCACCGATTAAGGTTTGAGGATCTATGTTTTATGGCGAAGCTATTCTATAGAGCGGGAGGCAGGTATCTACTTTATCAGGCATCTTAATAGCTCCATAAAGGATTTATTATTGGCCGTGAATGAATCGACCGCGGTGGATGTTTATTGTAAAGTGTAATAAATCAAAATCTAAACTTGTATTCCATTCATCCGACAGTAGTATAGAAACACGTTTTTGATGGGCGATTCATTAAAAGTTTTAAAGGATACGCTACAATACATTTTCCACTACTTGTAGCTATTAATTTATGTATTACCTAAAGATCGTTTTAATTATAAAGGAATTGACTAGTTTAAATTAACATTGAACTAATATAGAATGGTCGTTACAATTTACTGAAAGCTCATGTAAAGTGAACATTTTATGACATTTTAGATAAATCCTTGATTTTAAATTTTTTTATTAATAGGTACGCGAAGAGACAACTTTTAGGTAGGTATAAGGTTTTAATAAATATAATATCTTTTTAAGCAACTTCGACACACGGAGGAGTCAGAGATTAGATATATTTCACCAACGACACAGAGAATCCTAATGTAGGGCTGTGAATGTGTAGCGGTATTTATTAATTAAATGTAGGAAAAATAAAAGAAGATAGGTATTTTATCACGTTACCAACTGATACCGACAACGTCCCAGATACTCATCCGCAGCATAAATCAGAATCGGAACTGACGGCACACATCGAAGGAAGCATATCACAATTACATAATATGTCAAAGTTAATCGGAAACAATTTTACGATGCCTAAGCTACCGTAACCGACATCACGATTTTTGCGATTGTATGAGCCTGGACTATCATTTGCGATTAAGGTATGCAAAGTAACTCATCAAAGTCGAGATCGCGATCTTGATTGCGATATTGCGTAAAATCTGTTATGATCCAGCCTGTTTGATATAGATACTTGTATCAGTGGTTATTGTGTTACGCAAAAATAAATAACCGTAATAATCTAGATATTTTTATTGTGACATCGTAAACTTGACTTCGTAAATAATCCTTTTTAATAGTATGATAAATTTTATTTTTTATCTAAGTGACAATAGTTGTGGTTTAAGTTTACCGAATTCTTACATGATGTACCTATACTAGTCACATCAGCGGAAAGCCATCGACAGTTTTGAAGTTAATAGATAAAACTTTCAAAATCAACAATTGATGTGCCAGTAATAAACGATTACGGCTCCAATACAACAGGATTGGACTTGGCCCAGGTGGTCTACATGCTTACTTGCTCCTTTTCTATTATAAATATTAAATATAACAAATAAAAAGGTTAACTGGAGAGCTCTTTAAACTCTTTACGCGTTTCTGATTTGTAATTCGCATTAAACCAGATTATTTATCAAAGTAATTCGCAAGAATTCGTATCGAATTAAAAGACAATATAAATTCATCTAATGTATTGTTTCAAAACCAAAATTGCTTGTCATTAGCAAGGCTAAAATGTCACAGAACAATGAGAGCCTGAACGCTTGTCGCACTACGGTCGAAGGCCGCACGTGATCGCATTTCCTTTGATATTACACACAAAATGGTCACGCAACACCAAACATTATGCACGGGCCTAATCAATGGCTCGCAATTATTAACATGCTCGCTGAATACCGTACACCTATGTCAAAATATCATCGGAAAATCTTCGTATCACTATTCCAGCGCGCTTCGTTTCTGAGAACGCAAAGGATGAGTCATGTGTTCGGTTTACGAGCTTAAGCAACTTGTTCCTTGATTAACATTAACATTATTAAAACTAAATAAATCTTAATAAATTAAAATCGGCGTAACTTTATCTCCCGTTTGCAAATATTTATTGCGCGCATCTGTTCGAACATGCTAGCTGAAATTCAAGTTACTCTGACCTTTCACTACCATTAATCCGGTGAATGCACACAGTGACTTAATCTTTTTATCAATAGAAAACCAATTGAATCGGTCCATGGAACAATGAAGCCGTGTTTTGTTTGGGAGCAAACTTCTTGTCGCTTCGAGGCTAGGCTATTACAAAACGATGAGTGTACACTTTCGCTGGGCCAATCAGAATGGAGGCAGCACGTGTCTGCGCGGGCGCAGGTCAGAGGTGAGCTCGCGCCTCGAGATCGAGTCACAGGGAGCGCATGCTCATCTATTGTTAAAAATAAACTGATGAAAACCACCTAGACGTGCCGAGGTTAAGGCAGAGCAGATGTGCAATTTATTATTCATTTAATTTTTTTCGTCGCCTTGTTGATAGCGAATTAAATTTCAGAGTATTTTCATTATTCGTATTATAAAACATAACATAACAATTTTATTTGAATATTGTCTCATAAAATGAGAGAGCGTATATTATCTTACAAAGAAATTTACAACAATCTTATCGAAACTTCGTCTTTACATTTCATTCATAGCTTACAAAAGCGGGACTGTCCAGGCGAAATCCAAACCCATCGAATTTTACTCGTAATCACCGTGTTGTCACCACAGAGGCGTGACGTATCAGATAGAGCTAAAACCTCGTTATCTCCGCCGTGTTCCACGACAACATATGTGCGTTATCTGCGACTTGACAATGACTGGAAAGGCTTTAATTCAATCAGACAGGAGACTCGGAGATAGCTGTATCTAGCTGTCACAAGAGGGGCGCGTCGGCCAATAAATCGGCGGTGCGAGCTTGGCGTGAAAGATGAAGTGCCCGTTTAACATACAATGAGTCTGCACTCTGTCGCAACGGAACTCAGCTTAGGACAGCGTTGGCTGGGCTGGAGGACTATTTACTCTTCGTACAACACTCGCTCCAGTAACTTATTGTCTTAAATATCCTACTAATATAAACGCAAATAGTCAATAGTCAAACGCAGAACGACGTATGTTACTCTTTTACGTTAAAACTACTGAATGGATTGTAATGAAACTTTACGATAATACAGCTTATACATCAGAATAACACATAGGCTACAATTTATAAAGTCGCGGGCATCAGCTGATTTACAATAATTATGCGTTATAGATGAGCTTTAAACTAACAATTAATTTTAGAGGTTTAGCAGTTCTCCTATACAAATGAAATTTTTAGTAGGTCGATTGGTCAACTGAACACTTAAGAAAACTTGGGCCATTTGACTAGAACTATTACTAGTTATTTGGTTTGGTTATACTAGACTATTTGGTTAGAAGTCATTATGTATAATTTTTATGTGAATAATATATTAAAATTAATGTCATTATATAAAAATATACCGTTTTACTAGATCTGTATAAAAATACAAATTTATACGAAGAAAGCAACAAAATGCTAAACAACAAACCAATGCAGGTATCTTAGCAAAAAGTTTTATTCAAGTAGTGTAAACGTAGCACGGGATTAGTCGCTAACGAGTCTGGGTGTGTCCTATGCACCAAATAACGCGATCATAATTGTGGGTGCAGTTAGGTGCAACGGCAATATCGAACAAAGTACGATGGCCATTGCACCTAATAAATTTAATTCCATCTTCAAACCGCTTACTCATGCAATTATCGAATGCACGTGCTAAATGTCATACAGCCAATTCATATTATTATCATTGAGAAATCTTAAAACGCGTGTCATTCAAGATTAAAAAAACAGTAAGTAGTTTGCTATTACGTATAATATAGATTATAAATCTGCGTTACAAAGATAAACAGCAGATTAGTGTTCGAAAAACATAGACTTTAATTACTAACTTAAAGACTAATCGCTTTATCGCACCAATTACAGCCGTCAAGACGTCAACCTTGAAAGTTTAAATAAAGAAAACATCACACAAATTCTTCAGTACTATAATGGGTGTATTGTTAGAGTGCTCTAGATACGAACTCTAGATAATGTACGCATGCGAAAAACTAAGATATTGCCATTGTATTAATTATTCACCAGACGAATTACACAAGATGTTTTGTCCTCCGCCGCATGTTTCAACACTCGTATGTCTGTTAGTTGATTGAGGGTGATTTGTCAAACTTTAAACATAATTTATTATTAAGTATCACAAGCGAGATGCAGAATAGGAATGCGAATCTACAACGAGCAGGTCTTACGCAAAAACATACTTTAGAAATGTCATGACAGGATTACGCATTAAATTCTGGACCCTAATTTGTGCTGATACCTACTAGTCTTACTACCAACCTATAGATATAAATGTTTTAAATAAATATAGTATTTTATTAGGTAGCCTTTAAGTTAGTAATAAGTATTATGTATTATATTATAAATCTATACCTACTAATATAATATAGCTGAAAAGTTTGTTTGTTTGAACGCGCTAATCTCTGGAACTACAAGTCGGATTTGAAATTTTTTTAAGGAATTATAAACGCGGTTGAAACTGCGACGCACTATTAGTCCATGGATAAAAGTGCTTTCTTAAAACAATGAACATTGAAATGATTGTCACAAACCGCCATAGATGCTTGAAAACAATGAACGCAATATAACACCGTCACAGCACCTTTAACTATAGTTTACGATTTGTTAGATTTATCCTCAACATATTGTTTAGAATAGACGCCTGCCATTCTTAATCATCGACGAACGCTTGAAACACCTCAATCAACCAAGATGTAAATCATTGAAATGACACTAAATATTATACTCAATTTTCCGTAATTTATAACTGACTAAGTCACAACAGAGGTCGTGTTACACGGAGAAATTATGATGTTATATTTTGATATATAAATCAAACTAATACTACACAACAATATAAACAACATAATATTATTTTTGAACTCAAGTACTTACTAAGAAACGTAGGTACAACTTTACTGAATCATTTTGTGTTCTAATCACATAACATCTTGACTACAAAATAACACCTGTCTATCGGATTGTAATAAAAAATGAATTATAAGGCTGGAATCGTAATTTGAATGCGGAGTAGCCAAAATAATAATAAGTGTGGTTCGTCGATGGCATCTGATAGGTAAGTGGTTTTCGTAACGCCCTCTAGCCATCGTGATAACATCGCGATGCGCGTGCGCAAGGCATTCGCTGCTCATTCGTCTGTATATTGTTTTGTGTAAGGTATTTGAGCGCGCATTTTTCTTAGAAGTAGTGTGAATTAACTCATAGTAGACAATGGATAAGTTTGTGGATAAAAATACTTTATTCACGCCGAAATGTCACGGTAACTACAACACAGCACGTCTACATACAAACTCAAAAAATGTTTATATAAATATAAGAATAACGTCAAACATTTCATTCTTTTAACAGAACTACGATACAAAAAAGCTACTACGTATCTACTTATAAACATTACAAGACAACAGTACAATATCGATATTATCTGCGGTGTACTCCGTGATCATAATTTTTAATGGTGACATAGATGGATCACTCGTAAGAGATGAAAACGAATTGTACTAATGGATCGATACCATCACACATCACACTGTATCACAAGGACAGCCATTAACCTCAATCCCTTAAGGATGAATCTGACCTTCGCATGATACGCGATAATATCGATTACTTTCGATTCGGTACTTACCTATTGATCGCGCCTTTGATTGTGTCAACTTTGACAAGCGGTGTTTAAAAAAGCGAGGCTACTCTTAATACAGAGTTTAAGTGATGTTTTCGGTCCACTATCACTTACTGTGGGAGCTTCCGGAGCTACGGATCTTATCAGTCGAGCCGCGAGCTACCTAAATGCTTACAATTGAAAGTTTAAGTAATTCGGTAGTTTGCGGTTTTGCTAATTGACTCGTAATATTGCGGTTTAATTAGTAATCGTCCTATTAGTGATAGAATTATATCGATATAATCTATTACAGTGTTTCGCTTTTTTTAAGTCTCCTTGATTAATTAGAATCATAATAGCGATAACTAATAATGCTTCCAGCTATAGCTTATTAGATAGGAATTTCTTAATTTCATTCATTTGAAATTAAAACTACGAACTTGATAACAAGAGAGCTGGTTTTTCCTTTGAGCAACCGCTTTAGATGTAGGTATACCATTTATTAAAATATAAAGCGTAGAAAACGAAGTGTGAAAATTTTCAACAAATTTTACTACTAAAATATATGCCTACTAAATAAATAAAATCAAATAAATGAATTCAAATTTAACAAAAACAATTATGTAATACAAGCTTAGCTAGACAATTTAATTATAATTACAATACCAATCATCGGCACCAACCTATTATGAGTCACGGGGTAACAGGCTATCGGTGCTCAATTTATCGTGTTCAATAGCGTCGATTCAATCCGCAGTGTTATCATACGATCACGTCGAAAGCAAGGTTACAGGGAGCGGTCAAGGGATGGCGCCTTCACCTCAAAGCCTTGATGAGTCAGATATCGTTCAGCCGCATTGTTGAGCCGATATCGATCCTAACGACGTGACGCTTGCAACATTCCCCACTAATTATAAGTTATAACATGTTGCCTAAGGCTCCCATAACACTGGTTTGGTTTCATATTGGGTAGGTATCGCAAAACATCTAATTTTTTTGTTACTATCTATTATGAGTAGCAAACAATTCTGCAGGCCACCTGTTGGTCAGTGCACTCTGCAATCAATAGGTTTCTACATCTAACTTGAAGCTCCTCGGTCTTCCTCTGTTGTCAGAGGGACTAAATTTCGTCTATTATACTACTACTGAGTGTTTGGTTATAATGTAAGGCAATAAAACATAAAAAGGACTAAGTAATTTAAGTTTGAAATCTGCCTGATAGGATTTCTTGCGTTTCATTTGTATCCAACCGCTTGAGACAACGTGATAAATTTATTTTTTATGTAAATATTATTGATATCGTGGATTCAAGTTTCTTTAGACATATCTTCCTTTAAGAATCAAATTTATAAACTGCTGGACTTAGCCGCATTAAGATACAAATAAGATACTTGAGCGATTGTGTACTAATACTAGGCAAAAGCACCAACAATATCTACATAGTTGATCAAAATTAAATTACGTAAGACTAAAACAAACTTAAAAAATCAATCTAAGATATACCGCAGTGGTTGACCAACTCATAATTGCCCAACGAGGCAGCGCCGGCAGCGTTTGTGACGTCTGTCAGGAACGATCTCACTTTCGATGGCTGACCGTTACGCGTCGCCTTATCTGATGTTATTTCGTAATTTAGATCTCTACGCCACTGGGTAGTAGTTTGAAATTGAAATTAAAAAACTAAAGATTAATGTAGCATTTCTGTAAAAAAGTTGCATCAATAGTCATTGAAATAAGATACTTTACACTGCCTTTCATATTGCATTACCTAGACAAAAGTCGGGCGAAAAACAGCCTAAAAGAGGCAAATGATTAATATTTTATCATAGTATAATAAACTAAGAAAGTGGCCCTGAAAAATTGATAATTTTAACATATTTGCTAAGGATTAGGTCCATTTAATTGCGGAGCGACTTATGCCTAGAAAATTTTTAAGATTCACCCACTAAAATATTAGATATGACGGGGTAATGGCCACAAACACATCAGATTTTACGATTATTTAATTAATTGCAACTTCCTAGTTCATCGTATGGGCCACCAAATGTCGGCAAGTCAACAATAAAAAGTTAGCCAAACAATTTTTAACGTTTAGGTACGTTTATTGTTCGCTTACATTGAA
>DWAV01000900.1:0-15827 GCA_018231305.1 Noctuana lactifera
TCGTGTATCCCTACGGAACCCTAATAATTTTCGGGATAAAAAGTATCCTATATGTGAATCCGGTATATAGGTAATAAGTCTACCAAGTTTCGTTCAAATCCGTTCACTGGTTTTCAAGTGGTGCCTCCACAGACAGACAGACAGACAAAAGTTTTAAAAAATATATTTTTGGCTTCTATATCGTTACTTAAGCCCCACCGAGTAGAAATTTCGAAAACATATTTAATGTACAGGAAAAATATTTCTACAGTTTTATTATAGTATAGATTATAGAAGCATTAAGGTAAGCCTTTGTAGAAGCATTAGATGAGAAAACTAACCGTGCCCAGCTTGCCAGCTTGTAGCTGCCTCGCGTTCAGTACAAAGTTGAAGTTGATACATAGTGGTCGTATGTAAGTGCGATATACGACCTCCGTCTCGAGCACTACTATTGCAATGTCGTTTTGAAAGTTCCCGGCCGCGTCACGGTAACGCTCTGGTACATGGATCTTGAAAACCTGAAAAGTTCGAGCTGTTAGTACTTATGCGCTAACGCGTAAATACATTGGTTAATTTTTATCTAACACGTTGTCAAACCGGCCAAAGGGCCTCCGACCAGGTTTAAGGATTGTTATCTATCGATAACAACCGGGACCAACGGCTTAACGTGCCCTCTGAAGCACGTTTGCGCGCATGTGCGCCACTAGCGGTGCCCCATCAGAGTGCCGGCCGCGTCCGACGTTGCTTAACAGTGTGATCGCTTGCGATCCACACTACCAGCGGGCCGCAGCGCGCTTCTATTTCTTATTAAGATAAATAAAAACTTACGTTGTGATGTTGAGAGTCCTTGTCGTGCGTATCATTCCAGGGTCGGTATATCTTGCCCAGCGCCACTGCGAACAGCTCGGCCTTGTGCAGCTTATCCTCGTCCCAGAAGCAATGAGCGGCTGGAAGAAGATAATGGTATGAAATAAAGAAAGAAAGACTTCCGTCACACAGAACAAATGCAGGAGCAAGGCGAGAAAAAAATCAAAATGGCGATAAAAACCGTAATCATGTGAATATTGTGAATAATGGCGGCGGAGTGATAGTGACGCGCACGACTAGCTGTCACGTCTGCGCGCTATCAGGCTAAAGCTATACTGTACAGTAGCCCTATCATGAACATTTTACAAATCCGTTATCGAATAAACTTTGTATGGGATTTTGAACAGCGCTCCGTATCGGGTGTGTCGGGAACTAAAAATCGTATGGATAAAGTGACATTAGGTACGTAACTCCATTACTTAACGTAGTTCTTTATTATTCGTGATAGGGCTACTGATCATTGGTCTTGGTCAAGTGGTCAAACGTTTATTACCACAATTTTTGGATTTAAAATGAGTCTTAAAGATTACGAGATACTATAGGTTTTAATGGGCTTTTTTTGATATTTAATGGTCTTTTCGTGTGTATTTCAGGCTCAATAACGTCAAGCAACATGGGCTCACCAGTCGGTCAGGACATGAGGCACGCCAACACCGTCCCTCTAGACTACGAGCAGCCACACACCAAGCGGCCGCGAATCGAGAGTTGGGCCACATAGCTAGGCTACGAGGCCTTCGGCGCCTACCCGCGGCCCCTCCACCCGCACTGCTAGGAGCCCGGTAAGCCCAGGCCTCTACCCCTCGCCAGCGCCCCATCGAGCTTCGGTACTATACCGTCCCGTTCGATAAACTTGCTCTTTTCTACCACGGTGCTCGATCCAAGTGACAGTGCAACAATCGGTGTAACTTCTTTCTAATCGACTACGAAAGTCTGACGGAAACGGTGCATCTCAATCACAAGGTGCTTCTAAATTTTCATGGCACGGTCTACAATTGACTACGGATGATGCAGAAAAGGGCATATTAGTAGTACACTCCTTACCCTTATTGATCGATGTTGGCATTCAGTGTTAATGTACACTACCCTTATATGATACGTAATTGTTAATATTATATTGCACATGCAAGTACACTAAAGAGTAAGATTTAAATGTTTATATTTAAGTACAATATAGATGCAATCCTTCAGATCAATTTTGAACTTTAAATGTACCTAGATAGAGTTCTAATTCCCCTGTAAATAGATGACATTATATGTGCAATCCGTGCCATTGTCTGTTTAGCTTAAACGTTAGTCAATTTAAAGTTAGTATTTAGTAAAGAAATAAAACAAAGATTACTGAAGTTCTGTTAGTGAGCTGCAGCTGGATCGGATGGAACAGGTGTCGTGTGGGATGAACAGACCACTGCAGGCGTGAGTGCTAGTGCGTTGGACGCTATATAACGACTGTTAATTTGTGTTAGTGTTTTAAAAAAGTTTTTTTGTGCCATTTTAAAAATATCATTATAGTGTGACATCCGAACTTTGAATCTTTGTAAATTAAGTAAGCGTAGCGTCATCACAGAAGATAATAAGTTATGTATTGAAAATTGTATTATCTATTGACATATTTATACATGGAAATCATGAGATATTTACATAATATGTATACACGTCCCATTAGGAACGAATGTTATGTAATGTTAGTAGGTAATGTTAGCTAGAGATGAGTACATAAAGGTACCACACGAAGCTTTAAAATTCTTATGATAACACTCGCACCTTAAGCAGTCTTGTAAGTGAACAAACACGGTTTATATTGTAAAGAATTTAGAACTTCTAACTTTCGACACATTAGATCTCGACAGTCAACTGATCTTGACCAAGAAAGGTCGTCTTTTACCTACATGGCTTACTTTCCAAATAGTACTGGAGCTCTATTCAAACTAATGCATTTAGTTACACAAGCGACATATTACATACACTTTTATTAATAGTATTGCTCGTAAAAATATGATAAAATTCACGCAAGCACAATTAAACATGTCGTTCTAGCTCACTTGAACACTTAAGGTTATTGAAAACTTTTGTAAGTGTTAGTTTGAACAGAGTTTTTGAGATATTTTCTCATCGTCCACTTTTGAGATACGTAAGGGCGTTTCGAATTCCCAGACCAAGTATGACGTCAATTTGTAATATCATGAATGGTCGAAAAATTTGTACTTTTAAAGTACTCAACTTAATATTAACACACATAGTGGCTATAATTGAATAATGGAATGCTTGTTGTTAGTGCAATGTTTTGTTAATGTGATCTGAAGTACGTAAAGTTATCATAATTTTCAATGCAATTTCAAACAATTTGCAACAGTATACAATACGTGTTACAAAATTTAGATTGTAATATTTTCTATATCTAAATGGAACACAGATGTAATATAACTCACTAAATATCATATTTTCGTAAAGCACTATAATATCACAAACCGCCCTATTTTTAGATTGTATTATACATACCTATAGTCTTATACACATCGTTATTACTCATATAATATACATATATAGTTCATTAATGTTAGAGCTTGAAGTCTATCGCAGTCCATGTGTCCGTCAAAATGTTGTTAGGTCATAAAACTTTTATTTTTGTATCTATCAAAGTACAAAACAACTCAATACATAATAATATGCATATTTTCAGTAACGATTATTTTTTTATACTGAAATATCAGAGCTGCGTTTGTATGTTTCTTTGTTTACCCCTCATAATATCTTCTCACTGTAGATGCCTTACTCACAGTGCCTAAATTGACCATTTTGTACCAAAATTTGTACTATAGCATTTTGTGCTTTATATTTTTCACAACCTAATAATCTTAAGTCCGCAAAATGTTACAGAATGTTGTATCTTACATTATAATATAATAAATAAATAACCTCTTATTTGATTTTTCACCTGTATTTTAAGAACAAATTTGTAGAGATTATAACTTCTAGAATAACAAATTATAGAAACATTTTTTTAAATTAATATTCATCGATTGCATTTTGACAAAGTCAAAAAGTATTATAACAAGTTAATTTGTACTATAACTAGAAACAATATTTTGATGCATATACCTAACTTTTTCTTTAGCGTATATGCGTTTACCTTTTATATAATATTATAAACTAGATGTTATTTTAAACTGTTACGAATGTATTTTACGTCTGTTATAGTCAAGTAAACAAAAATATTTAAATTTTTAGTTCCGACATTTTGGTAGATTGGATATAGGACAATAAATTAATTCCTGAAAGATGATACGAGACGTGAAGATGCGAGAAAGAATATACTCGTAGCAGTTCTTTCAGATTTTTCTAATTTTAGTCATTTGAGTGTCATATCATAACTTCTTTATGGTCCATTAAAATTGTTCCCCATGAAAATGAGAGGTTTTTTATTTTTTCATAAAATAACAAAATGTATTTTATCACTACAATATGTTTATTCATTGTTAGAATATTTAATATTAATATACATTTAGATTTAAATATCATTGTAATATTCACTTTTTCACTTTACCGTTCGACACAAAATATATTAAACATATTTGTGTAAGCATACGTATTAGGATTTTATAAAAAAACATATTAACAAAGTGTAAACACTTCCGAAATAGTCGTATCTAACAAATTAGTGTAACTCCTTCAAATCACAGTAACAAAATTTTAAACGTGTATTTGTTAAATTTGTACAGGGAAGGAATCAGATTGGATGTTCAAAAGTCTGAACGAGTTTAAAATATGTATTTTCGCATTGTAAAATATTATACACATTAGATTTTTAACGAATTAATATTTTAATACCGGAGCATAATTATAGTATATATAGTAATGTTGTCCCTTCTACGTGGGAGTATATAAAATTGATGTACACTTTTAATGTTAGAGTAACGTACATGGTTAATGTGATACACTGCACTGTTACATTACTTGTATTTTTCAAATTTTAAAGTTGCGTTATTCCAATTTCATTGGTTCTTCGATCGTTCGTTCCTGAAAGTTCCTTTCTGTAGTCTCGATGTGCTTCGTTGAAAATTGCTCAACTGTATCATTTCGCCGTATAAAGTTAATGTTATATGCTTATTGACTTGGTTTATAGCTACACGATTTTATATCTATACGGTAGTCTGGTGTTATCACTGATCTCCATTATCTATACACTGGACAGGTTATAACAAATCACAGATATTCTTGTTCCGATTTGAAGCGCCTCTTTGACAAGAGTGGAGGTACTCGGAACTAAAATTAAGTCGTAAGCCAAAATGGTGATTATTAAATCGCCTCAAAACTGTTATGCTTATAACCAGTCCAGAGTACTATTGAGGTCAGTCGGTGTTTTACAGTAAGTAAATACCTTATATTATTAAACATATAATTGTGAGACGTTGTTAGAAATCATTTATTATGATATTAAATTAATGTGTTTATAAATACAAATATTGTTGTTTAGCATGAAGCCAACAGAATGTTCGTGTCTTTATGGCGATTTTTGGTCCCTAATTTCATATTGAGAAGGATTAAAGAGCTAATTGAACATCAGCTTCATTGTAAATGCGACTTTAATTCGCCTGTTTTATTTCCTGTCGATGTTTACACGTAACTGACCGATTTTAGACTCCTTAAGTAATTACATTTTAGGGATGTCAATAAATGTTTGAGTGTTAAAATATCTACATGTTTACTGTATTCCTGACATTGATGTAAAAGTCAGTGCCGTTCAGTAAAGTTGTAACCGTGGCTCCATAGATTTTAGCATAATTATAATATGTACCTACATTGAGTAGTATATGTCGTTACCTATATACCTATCACAAAATGCACTGAGCAAGTTGTAAAACAACATAAAACTTTACATGTAACACTGCTGGTTAAGTTAGTCTGTTTGCCGATTACAGGCTGTATCACTTATAATAATATAGTTATAGTGAAACTATATTATGTCTAACTGTTTTCTTTGTGAATGAACAGAACACAATATTATTACGTCTCTCAAGAGACTCGTCGATTGCACATCTTTACGTATGTTATTATCAAGTACTCGTATGTTATGTAAATTAAATCAACAGTAAGCTGGTATTGGGAGCATTATTTCCGAGGTTGTGAGTTTTGCTATCGGGAATGATTTCACTATAATAAATAATGATTATTTAATATTTAATAAATATTATTATTACATTCATTTTCGCGCACAACTGTGTTGTGTGTAATTGTAAAAAGTGTTTTGCTTTGATTGTTTTGTAGATGTACCTACTTTGTGTATGTTGTTATCCTGTACTGTCCCGCTGTGTTCCAATAGCAAAGGGCTAACTTATTCAGTGTTATACCTGTTAGTTGAGTAAATCATTGCATTTAAACTATCGTAGTCATAAGAGTAATTATCGAAATCGCAACAGATTTCGGCACAGTAGTTTGCTGTCGGAGAGTCGTCACATTATTATTCCCCGTCTTTGCTATTGCCTCACAGCTTTTTGTGAACAATCCAAATAGATTTTAGGAATATAAATACATATCCTTATTGAATACTCAGTCGATTTCACACTTATTTGTCTCGTAACATCAGTTGTGCAATACATTTTATGTGTAAACAAATGCTTAGGTAGGTGTTAGGTATATTTTCGTTTGAATTTACAAAGAATGCAAAATCTGTTGTATTTTATCGATATTTTTACTGATAATGCTAATAAGGAGTTACCAGCGATTTTTCGAAGGTACTCCTTGGGAATTTAAGTCATAATGTATAATTATTTTTTAAGATAAGGCCGGGCCAAATATGCATTATTTTAGGTCTTGCAGCGCCTGTATTTCTGCGGCACCCAGTGTGCCCTATGTATAAATTAATTATTAAACATCTCAGTGGCGAATGAAATATTAATGTTAATGAACAGTGTTAGAAAATTGTTATAAATTATTTTGATGACTGTTCGAAGGATAATAAAGAGTTGGATGTCAATTTCGCTTTTTATTTCTCAAATCACACATTCGTGGACATGTCAGGTAAATTCTGTGCCACATTCTAGTTGCCTTATCCTTACTACACTAGTGGCTACATAAAATTAAGCTTACTGCTTAGAATAATAACGTTAGGTATATACCTAAACCAAGTCAGCGCGCCCATATTGAAGCCATATTGATTTGGAGCCAGAAATGGCTCCAAACTCCGGGCGGCGGCATGTAACAATTGTGTCACCGAGTGTAAACAAGTAAACATCACATCTGTGTGAATCTATTTAGTGTTTCATTTATTTATGTCATTCTTTACGTAATTATTTTAAGGCTTACTGGTTACTTTGTTAAATGTTTAATTGTGCTATCTTTTTTTCTTTAAAGCAAAATCTGGTGTAAAATGTTCTATGCTACTCTTAGACATACCATAAAATTGATTGTATTCAACCTCCGCCAAAACAGATGCGTTGCTACTCTGAAGACCGAGATTGACCTCAAAATTTAGACTCATGACATGAGATCCAAGATCAATAGATTTGGCGTCGGTAATTCCCTTTGGCAGACCATATCTATCAGACGTGCAATATAGTTTAAATATAAATTACAGTGTGTAAACTGGATCTCCAAAAGCTTTAGAAGCAGCCTTCTCTCTTTCAATTCTAAGATCTTCAGCTACGACTTTTTCTTTTGTTAAATTTCTTCTCTTTCCATCCGTTTCGAATATTTCTCTGACTTCCTTATCCAAATCAATTGAATTAGACCGAAGCGAGCTTACTTCGTGAACGTCATAATCATTATGAATGATTAAACTCTCTTTCGTAACGTTAATTACATGTGCTTCTAAATTATCATTAGATTTAGCACTTGTGCTAATGCGAAAACGAAATTTACTTTCAGTATCGTTGGACATCGTTTTGTTAATAATGCTACTTTTACGAGATTTTGGTGTAGTTGTCACATCTTCCCTAGAGTCACCAGTATTAGATAGACGTCTTTTTATTTTTCTGCATTGTCTGGTAAATCCTCCCATCCATTCGGATATAAGAGCTGTAGCGGCTATCAGAAAACCTGCTCCCAAAAGCAGGAACATTCCTTGAGTATCTTCCAACGTCAATCCCTTCTCTTCAACAGAAGGTATCTTCAACGATGCCACCTGAATGCAGCAATTAATATATTAGTTAAAACCCAAAATATAATAATAACTCGCCGTCACATTAGTTTTATGACAGTCTCCCTCAGACTGGGCAAGATTAGTAGTCCAATAGTGGAGAAATTGCTATCGATTGTTATAAAAATATGGTTATTTTTATTAAGATAAAAGTTAAGACTTAGAAAACATTTTATGCAAAACCACTTTACCGAGAGAAGTCTGCCAGAACTGCCACGCTGTGTTTCCCAACGGACTTCAGAGACGATTTTGTCTAAAATTCCACATTGTAACATTTTCCGAATATCGCTGCTCAATTTTTCCGTATATAGAGAGTTATTGGGAAAAGCCATAGTTACCCCAAAAGGAACAAAGCACTGATTAGAAATGTGAAGTAAAGAACGTTTAGATCTGAAAATTTGAGATATATATTTTAAATACTACTCGACCTACGGGCCACACTGAATATTTGCATGGTTTTATTTTCTAACAGAAAATTAATGTCACAATAAAGTAATAATCATCAAAACAGATTTTTAAATGAGTTACTTTGTGAGTGTAAAATTAGACTGGACGATATATTCTAATTCCGCTTGGGATCCCAGAAAAGCATAAGACCAGAAAAAAGCTTTCGTTGTGTTTCTTATTCCAGCGTGGACGTTCGGTACAAATTCCATTTTCCTTAGCAGTTTATTGGTATCAGCATCAGAAGAATTAAAAAACCATCGCTCCCAACCACCACGATCTGAAAACGAATGTTAGGTACCTACCTATATTTTAGTTTCTGAATCTTATTTTGCTCATAGCTGTAAATTAATTTTCAAAGTTGGAAGCGAAAAAAAAATATCAAAAAATATTACCTAGAGTTCCAACTCTATAAAACCCTTGAAGTAACTGCTGTATTGAATCAACAGTTTCAGGAAAAATTGGTAAAGTTACAAACGCTATTATAGAGCCAGTATAACAACTTGTAATAATAATCGTGAACAACCAGTACCACCCTGCAAAAACCATAAATAATAGTCGTTATGTTATCGAAACAAAATCCATCCAATTTAAATCATAAAAAAACTAAAAGGAGGAAGAATCTAAAAGGCAGTAGGTACCTATCAAAAGTCTTGTTGTTATTTTCGTAGTTTTACTCCAAGAGTTCTTTCCAACAAAGGTGAAACAATTTGTGAAAGTTCCGAAAACATACCAAAACATGTTTTCAATTTCACTGGAATTATTAAGTAGATGACGTAAGGAGTGTTTATCTGAAAACGCTAAGGGCAGAATTCCGAATAAATATGTAAAAGTCAGGGCCACCCAAACGTGCCAGTGAAATGGTCCAAGGATCGCGCGATACCTGAAACGTGGGTTCTTAATTATAATAATCGTCTTGTAACAGTTGAGAACAAAGAGCGCTCGTCACCGGCACGAACTTTCCTTATTATGCCCAACGTAGATACTAATTTGTTATAGCTATAAGCGGAGCAGTCATACATTTATTTGTAATACATAAAAAGTAATTTAAAAATTCTACGAACTATGCTTTTACAGATTTTTCCATTTATAAATATCAAACGTACCTAGGTAAAGCGGTAGATGTTAATGTAATAAAAGCAGCGCAATCCTGCGAATGTGTGAAACTCATATCCATATCGACTGCTCTATCCTTGGTCATATACAGTCCAGCCACTCCTATATCTGCTCTTCCCATAATAACTTCTTTCGAAACTGCATCCCCTGGTCTTTATAAGATAATATTAAACGTAAAGCTTTAAAAGAAGTTCCAAGGTTGACTGGTAGAGAATGCCACCTGGCATTTAGTCTGTATATTGTACTGCTTATTTGGTATCAATACAGATTAAATAAAATAAATAAACTCGTACATAGAAAATTTAACGCTTACTTTTTTTATAATGTGTTTTAAATAATTTCTATAATTAAATTTATTCATTTTACCCTAACAGTAGTTCTTTTGGCTCAATGAATTCCATAGAAAAATTGTTCCTTTCAGCTAATAACTTCAAGAGCCTTATTTCAATACCGTCCCAAGCAACTGTCGGGTTTCCATCTAAACCACTTTGAATTCTGAAAATATAGAACTTTTTAGACGACTCCTACGTAGGACTTAAATATTTCTATGTGAAATCAGTAATGTTTATGATCCCACCTTTTAAAGACAAACGGTGGTTGATCAGCTACTGCGACTAAGAACCTATGACCTGCATAACCTTTTGCCATTTTTGGTGGAAATAAATCAACTTCCCTAGAAAATTTTCCATGCATCCATGATGTTAGTACTTCTGGCTTACTCGCACCCAAACCATCAGTAAATAATTTATGTGTATATAAAATATAAGGTATTTCCTAAAAAACACAAGATAATATTTCACTTTACGATATTTTTTAATAAATTTATAACTTTAAACAGTATTTTTGGGTAATAACAGATGGCAATTCGCCCTCAATATTTTTAAAACCCTAGATACTAACACGTATAAAATAAACGTATATGACATACATACCAAAGTATTGTCTCCTTCCTGAAAACTTTGCCCAATAACAAGCAAGTTAATAAAAAATCTGGATAAAGAACTAGAAAGAAATTCTTGCACGGCCCATTGAGATGATCTTGCCACCACAACAACCTTATTTGTAGATTGTTTGCCCAACACTTTTGCACTTGCTTTAACGTCCTCGAGAAACAATATATAACTCAAGCAATCCTGTGTAGATTCCAACAACTTTGGTTCCCTTAGCCGATTATCATCATCTACATTGCCATGTATATAACTAACTGGGAAATCTTTAAATAAATTTTGAAACAAATAACTTTCTTTAAATTTAACTTGATTGTCGTATAGAATAACGGGAATGCATTCGTTTAGGTAAGTCAGAGTTATATTGTTTATAAGTTTTATGAGACTAGGTATTTGGTCAAACACCTTGGTCTTGTTCAGAAAGTGCTCGTGCCACAATTCTTCTCTTGTTTTTGGGTTGCCATGAAAAACAGGATCGGCTGCTCTTTTTAAAATTTCATTTTTATGTATATCATTTCCATTATTATATTCTCTCAAAGTATCTATATTGTAATTTGTTTTGCCAGTAGAAATATTTTTTACAGATGTTTGCTTTACAGAGTTCACATCATTTTCAACTGACTTTCCGTAGAAATATTTTCCCGGATAAAATTCAATTTCATGGCTCTCCGTGCGAGGTGCCAGTATAAAAATTATGAAAACGAAATTTGTAATACGCATTATAGCTTATTAGGGTTTACGTACGGAACAACACATCTGATTTGAAGACTGTATACGTAAGACTAAAAAAACTGGAGTTGTCTCATTTTTATATCTTTCAGGCTAGCCTTGGTCAGGAAATATCAAGCAGGTGTTATGATTGGATTTTCATATTTGATGATACGTGCCGAATTGAACCGTCTTGATCATGGCCATGGTTATAGTCTATGACATTGGCATGATATTGAAAAATCTTATATTAATGTTAACGTTGAGTTTTGTCTGTAAAAATATATATACTAATATAATTGAGAACGTCATTTTGAGAGGCTTTTGGGAGGGCAGCACCTTTTTGAGCATTAGCATCGTGAGGCTTGGGTACAATTTACCTAATCTTGCCCGTGTGATAAAATATTGTGAAGGTAAGCTCCAAAACCGAATATAACATGGCTACTATCAAGTGACTAATTAAAAAAAACCGACATATTTATCTATGAAACTATTCGAGAACATTTAAATAAAAAAATATATACTCGTAAGTAGTAACATTTAAAATTTACAAAACTTTGTTGCCATTGGACTCCTCATGGCCCTAGAACAAAAATAGACTCGTGTTGTTTGGTCAAAGCTGAGATAAGATGAATATTGGGAACGGCCCTTAGAGTATTAGCTCATTTTCTTATTTTATATCTCTCTCTGTGCCTCTTTTTTCTCGGGAATTTATAACGAATTAAAAAACAAAATCTTTTTACAGCATTTTTTATTAATCAGCACTGGTTTCTTACTTTACAGCACTAAGTACGCGAATAAGTTTTTTTACTATACATACGTAATCATCGCTCTTAATGTCAATAAAAATTTATTGTTACAATAAATCCAAAAGATTTTTAAAATTCACGATCAAATCAATTCTAATGACATCTTTATAAAAAAATGGAACTACCAATTTTAAATATTAAATCTATATTTACAATAATAGGACTTATAAATATTGAAATTACTTAATTTAAATATATCTGTAGCAAGCGCTTCTAACTACTTCAGTTGCATTAGCATACCAAAGTAATATTTTTTATTTGTTAATCAGTTTACTTTTTATTAAACAATGGAACTCTCGCTCGCTCTAATTTTAGCTCGAGCATTAAAGGGTACTAATTAATCTTTTTAAATTAAAAACAGTGTTGATATTTTAATCTAAAATGCTTTAACAGTCGCAAAGACATGTGCTACATCAACAAAGCGATGTGGACAGACGTCTGCGCAACGCCAAAGTACTTTCATTTCAAATGTTTTTTAATGGAACTATCTATGTTGTTTTATTTCTAATAATCTGCAATCAAGTGTCCTGACTTAATCTAACACTATGCAATCATTCTAATCCTATATTTACAATGTATAAAAAGGCAGTGTCAACCACGAAGCTGGCAAGATTAGAAAAATACATTTTCTAAATTTTAATATGGCTTTCGTAACAAAATATGGAAAATGACGACGGAATCATGATAATTGAAATCTCTATTCATTATATTCTACGATGACAATACAATTCACTACAGCTTAAATATCACTTTAGGTTGCAATATAAAAAAATAATAACTTAAAAATTAATTCACCATGCATCGTCTAAGGAGTATTTTTAAATTAATATTAAAGAAACGAAGACACATTATAGAAAAACATTGCAATATCATTGCACCAAAATTGTAAGAGGATTACATTAAGTTAACGTTGGGGAAAGAATTTTTATTCAACAGGATTGAAAACACACAATATCACAGTTTCCAATACACTTTACAACGACATAATATCCTAAACATGAAGAAATTGAATTAAACTACAAGAAATTCGAATCACATCTCTCACCTCCACTATGAAATTGTTTGAGGGTAATACTTGCTTTGTGACCACCAAAATCTCAATGGCACTCTCAGTTAGTGACAAAACAATTTCTACTATGCATTAATTATTTTACTTGCAAAATTGTTTTTGCCTCGTTGGCTTATATTAAAAAAATATAAGATGTTCTTCTGGATGCGATTATTTTGTTAACTAATTTATTTCCTATCATTTTCTTACTCGCCGATGTCGTTGTCAATCCGTGATGATCTGATTCCAGTTTTGCCGGTCCAGGGATAAATTTCCGGGCAGGGTTGACATGTTCTCATATATCTTACTCCTGATTTGTGCCATAGATTGCATACCTTCGGATTGTTACACTTCTTCGGCCGATCCTGAGTAAAACAAATGAGCAACGAATTAAAACCAGATCAGCAACCAGAAAAGTTAAGAAGCATGCATAAAATAAAATACAACATATAAAACTAAATCGCACCTGGTAATTACACTGGAAGGGTTGGAAGTTATTTAATCTTGAAATAGGAGTAGGGTCGCGCACCCATTGAAGAGCTTGCCAATTCGTGACAATCCATACGTCCTTCATTTTGTTGATAAAATCAAGGAACATGATAAAACCTTCTTTGTGGTGTGGCTGCGTAAACCAAGCTGCGTGGTAGAACAGACCAAATGGTGCTCTGAAAAATAAATCATTCAGGGCTTTAAGTGGACTGCTAGTAACTTCAATTTTAAAAGCAATAACCACCCTTCTTGGAAAGACTAGATCCTACTACGACTAGGAAAAACTAAGTCCTATCAAAAAAACCAACTGACTTGTGATCACATTAAATACGAGTAAGCTAATGAATCCTCCCTTTCCTTAAATACACTAAATGTTTAACAAATCTTAGTAAACCGAGGGTAATAAGAAATTAATACAAGCCGTCAATGCCATCTAGTGTGGTATACCTACCTGTTTGTAGTATAATGTCTGTCAAAGTTTTTCAAAAGCATCTTATAAACGCCTTCAGCTTCCGGAGGATTCGCGCAAGCATCACCCATGGAGCATCGACCGCCATTCAGATCTTGCCACATCACCATGGGTACCTCCCAGACTCCTATAACATTAATGATTGATTTTTATAAAGTAACTTAATTAGTAGCTTGTGTTAGAAAGTTGTCAAAAATCATTTGGGTAACGTTTTCTTTACCTGGATATGATTTAGTGGGACAAGGTGGAATCATACAATCGTGGAACAGTTTATAGTCGAGGGTATAGGGCCAACTCGGTGGTCGATTTTCATAAACTGGCAATGAAGAGTCATAAGTAAAGTTCGAATCGTACAACATTTTGAACATCTTATTGCCACCAACTGACAAGAACGGGGCTCTCATGCCGCGGACATCTTCCAGTTTGACACCACCATATGCTGCCAAAATTTCCCTCTGGCCACCAACTTCTCGATTCCATTTCTTTTGGGAGAACTGTTCTCCAAAACTATGGCTGTAAATATATTATTTCGTTAGTCTATAAGTATCTACTTACGAATAGTTTATAATATTTTGTCTACTTGCAGCAAAACAGATTTATTGTAAGTTTTAAATAAGTAATATAGTAAGTATGACCCAAACCCCAAACTAACCCAAATTAACCAAAATATCCAATTAACCATATAAAATAAAAAAATTAGAAGTGTTAATAAAATTACGAGTAGAAGTCAAAATATAATTGCCCCAATTTTTTAAAAGAAAGTAAGACAGAAAAATCCCATATTGTGTTGTAGTGTGTTTGTGCGTTGGTGGTTTACATGTGCTGAACCATGTTTTAAGGACTTACGAAATTGTATGTGAGGCCATCTCATGTCCAGCGGAGTACAGATTCTGAACTTGGCTGTAATCGGTCCATTCATGAGACACGTAAAATGTGGCTGAGATTGGGCAGCCGTTGGGATTCACACGGCCCTTCTCGAAGAGATCAGAGTACAGAACCTTGTTCAAATCGTTTACCGAATCGTCGAATGTTAGCAGAACGATCTGTGGCACCGTCTCCACCGGTAAGTCGCCTGTTGTGTAGCGGGATGTAGGTATTGAATGTGCGTGTGGTTTTGGATGTATAAGAACCGTGCCAGGAAGAGGAAAGAAATATAAGGTATAATAGGTAAAGATAAAAGAGGCAGAGGATCAAAGAATAAGAGAGGAAAATAAAAAATAATATTAATAAAAACGTTAAAATTACTGGTATCATAAATTTAGGAGTATAATAGGTATAGATGGCCAAGAATAGTGTTAGTGAATGCGTCAAATCCAAACATGAGCTCGTATAATTTAAGAACCCTTCTAGCAAATGTTTTGCTGACGCATGATATATAACACATTTTACATACATATATACCAAGAGATATTTATAGATCCATGTCAGCTACTGAAAGGCCGCTCTTCGAATTTTTAACTTACGATATCGTATGTGAAGCAAATTCATGGCCATCTGCATAAAGATTTTGTACTTGGCTATAATCTGTCCACTCGTGGGATACATAAAATGTGGCAGATATAGGGCAGTCATTTGGATTTACTCGATTATTTTCAAAAAGTTCTTCATAGTACATTTTATTTAGATCATTCACCGCATCGTCGAATGTTATCAACACCATCTGTGGTACTTCGTTGACAGGTAAATTTCCTAGGATTTTTAGCAATTTCGTTAAGTAAAATCACATTATTGAAACAAAATTAAGATTACATAAATGAAAAGTGGATTACAATAGTGTATAATTAAAAGTAAAAAAAATCATACCTGGTATTTCTTTGCC
>DWAV01000901.1:0-15825 GCA_018231305.1 Noctuana lactifera
ATCTACTACTCAGCATCTTGCGATGACCACCTGTTACTTACATTTCCGCCTTCATCCCCAGCATATACATGTTTACCAAACACTTGTATGGCACCTACATCAGCTCCGGTAGCAGGAAGTTCTGTTAGCTTTTCACCATCTGAAGTCCAAACCTTGATACCACCGTCGTTAGAAGAGGAGTACACATGACCTCCGCCAGCAGCTATGGCAAATAATTGAACTTCATGGGCCTTCCACGTTTGACCCGGTGAAAGCTTTCCATCAAAGGTCTAATTGAACAAAAAGAATAAAACATCAACTAATTTTCGAATGTAGTCTTGATTTATTTTAATCCAGAGGAACAACAGTTTCAGATTTATTATAATTCAAAAATGTGGAATTGGAAATAATTAAGGCGTAGGTAGGTAACTTACCTACCTATTTCTTCGTGTAGTGTTGAAAATATGCTTTCTTAAGAAGCTAAAGTTAGGTTGGGAAAATAATGTAGATAGGTAGGTAGGTATACCTATAATGTTGAGGAAGACATTTTTAAGGTTTTATTTTTATCAAACGAGTACCTAAGTAAATAAAAACATAATCAACTTACAACAATTGTTCCTGCGTCTGTTCCGATAAATAGTTTGTTATCCCAGGCAACCACACACGGTTCTGAACTAATTTTTGTTTCTGCCTCAATCTTTAGAGACATTATTGAGAATTTAGGTGCAATAAGGTTTGAAACCTTACGATTTTTATAATTACTATCGTCTTATCCGAAATGAAAATACCAGAAACTACTTGCGGCCAGAATCAACGCCGAGTGATCTTAAAATAGACAAGACGCCTTGTCTACTGACGAACTACGAATAATCTGGAGTGCCGTAGAAAACAACTAGGTATAGGTAGGTACTTAATTTTTGTATGTGTATAAAAATGTATACAGACACTCACGAACCGTTTACTTCTATAAGAAATTTTCACTATTATACCTAGGTACTCTACATAATCTATCTATCCTTAAAATCTACTGATCTAATGATTGGTAGGTACTCGGTAAATTACTAGTGTATGGTTAAAGTAATCTGCTAGTGTTCTTTTACTGGCCTGAGGCGGTTTTAGTGTGGTAAGAATCCCACATATCCCGGTGTCACTCCCATGACGTCGGGGTACCTCTTGAGGTATTAAATATCAAGTCTGTACTTTTTCCCGAGTCGAGTCACTACGCAGTCGCTACCCAGTGGACCTGAGTGGTAGGCGCACAAGGAAGTTGCCACCCCTCGCTAAGCCATCAGGCACGTCAACACCTGTACTTGCGCAGCTGACGCGTCCAGGTTACACCACGGGAAGGTGGCTTAACGAGCACCCCACCCCAGTCCTAACAATTACCCTAGCATACATAAATAATAATTTTGGAAAGTCTACCTAATACCTATAGGTATGTATACGTAGGTACCTAAGTGATCTTTATTTTTACAAATTTCATAATATGTATAGGTAGGTACATAGGTAAATATTATATAGTTAGGTACAACTTACTTGTTACTTGTGTATGATTCTTAATCACGATTTGAGTTACATATACAGTTGCATGTCAAGTGTGTGAACATAAAGTAATTAATAATAGATTAGAGTTATCGTGGCTTGCCCGAGTTACCCGGAAACATACGAGTACGTCGGCGCACTATTCACTCATGCCTTCGTGAAAGTGAAAATACTGAATTGCTGTGTTAGGTAGAGCATAATGGTGCCGTGAGACACTTCTTATTATTATGTGTAGATTGAGGAATGAACTTAGACGGATGACATAACAACGGAGAATACCAGGCAGTTCCACTGTAACAGCGTGTCGTTCCGGTCAACTGCTGTGCCTACTTAGCATCATATGAGTAGGTATTATTGTCTTACATTGTGAATGGGCCGGCCTATATCCGTGTTTCTCTTCTTCTTGTGTAAGTCTGTTTAGCTAGCTGTATTATGACATACTGTAGGTTCTTTAAATTTTATATCTATAATAAGCGGACAGTCCTGCTTGCAGGAGTGCTTGCAGGAGTATATATGTTATCGTATAAATTTAGTTTTTGTTTTCCTATTTATTCGTCATAGGTACTTATTTATTCTTGAAATGGTTCCCATCATTCAAGTGCCGCAACAAGACTCAGCAAGAGTAGGAATAGACGCTTTGATCCGGACTTTGTCAATTTTCATTTATTTCATACCTTATAGGTTTAAGTTGGACCGTCGAAATGGCAGTGGGAAAAAAGTTGAACTTGAAAGAAATAGTTCAACTCATCTACTCATTTATAACAGTTCTCAATTCGTAGGGGTTGAAGGCAGGAAGGCAAAAAAAGGGTTGAAGGCAGGAAGGCAGGCAATTCGTAGTAAATTTAAGGTGAGATTTGCTTCAGGAGTTGTCCATCACTTTTAAAGATTTTTTTTCTTATTTGAATGAGTCATAACATAACCTATAAGTAATATACCTTCCCGTAGAATGTCAACACTTTCTACTTTTATGATAATAATGTCAAGGTACTGAAACAACTGTAGATAGGTATTACCTACTACAGGTAAATATAATCTATAAACTGGGGCAAGATAATTCGTGAATTCTGAGGCCAAAGGTTCAACCAGAGAAACTAGTCATATTAAGGCATATTTTATTTTATTTTGCAAATTAATAGATATTTAAATAATTCAATTGTATTTTTGATATAGATAGCACATATATCTGGACAGTTATAATTATTTAATGCTCGACCGAGATAATCTCAGAACTCTACTCAAATTAGATCAAAACTACATTTTGACATAAATACCATTTAAATAATATCTACATGTCTCTTTCAGAAGTGCAACAAGTAGGTAACTATTTAGCATCTAGTGGGTAAATAGTATTATGCAAGGTGTCACATCTGTTGCTTCACTAAAATTACCATTCTAAATATGATTTACAGGTTTTCTCTTTTAGCGCACCACGAAAGAAAATCCACCCTGCAAAGTGGATAGCCACATCGTAAGTAATACGTATTACAATATGTAGTAGTATGAGTTATACTTAGTATAATTTTATTATTGCATAAAGCTGTTTGTTACAATGTCATGTAGGTACATGTCTATAATAAGTTTTTGAAAAACTTCGTTAAAATATCGTTATTTACATAATATTATTATATAAATACATTAATAGATATAAGGTCAATCCTACGATTTGTTGATTGAGTGGAAAAAAGAAGTGGCACTAGTCTTGTCTTGAAAACAAACACTATTTTATTTAGGTAGAATAATAATTATGTCGTCTAAATCTGCGAACTAAATTGAAACAGCTATTATAGTTTATAAGTACGTTTTTATATTACATTAATCCTTCAAAAATTATATTTGAATTTGCACAGCAACACGAAAGGGATACAAAATAAAAAACAGACCGATGTAGTGGCAAAATAAATAGGTATCTATAGTATAATATTCTTATTTCTGCTAATAAGTTGGGACCAAAAAATAATATTAGTAGGTAAGTAAGTACGTATAAAAAATAAACTGGACGAACATTATTTTTATAAAAAACATTTATTCATAAAAAAATAATATAGTTATTTACATTAATACACATCAATTTGATGCAAGATAAAATTAAACATGCAGTTACAGTCTGGCTGTAAGCCAACGTGGCCATCCGCCCTCTCAACATTCTGTTACGGCCATCAGTATAAAACCGTTCTACGTTTTTGTTACTTTTTCGATTATATCACAGAAGGATCTGCAACACGCAAACACAGCACGCAAACATTTTACGTGTAACTAGAGATTTTAAATTTGAAAAACAGCTACCATTACATAAAACAAATAGATGTCAGTGTTAAGTTCAGTTTACCAACAGTTGATATAAACCGATTATCTCGGACATATCCGTAACTCTCGTCCGTAAATCCGCACAGGGGCGGCATAAGGCTTGGGCGACGTGGATACTACCCACGACCTTGCGATTCTAAAGGCCTCGTGCCTATTACTCACTTGGTGCACTTGTTGTTAAACTCTCGACATTTACCGAGATGGTGGATCCCCCACCATCGATGGATAAAGAATACCGTTTACTCAAAAGCCTAGCATATATCCTTGGTTATAATTCTAGTTACTCGCATGTTGTATGCTTATGTATATAATGTTTAATAATTAATATTTACTGAGGAGGAAGGGCTACGTGGGCTAGGTCATCATAATGTATGTTTTAGTAAGAACTACCGCCGGATGGAGCGCCATATTCAGATGAAGGAGCAGATGCCGGGGGTCCGTATTCAGGCGCTGGAGGCGATGCCGCAGGGTAACCTTCCTGCTTCTGAAAATATAATGAAAATATTATTTATTTACATTATTTGTCCTATTTTGTATGTTAAGAGTTAATTGGGACTCAGTTCTAAATCCCAATTTAGATGCAGATTCAGTCAGATTGTAAAGCTTTTTGAAATTATTGTAATGTAATGTATTTTTACAATAATGATTGTACAATGTGTACAAATGTGTAAAATTACTGTAATGCGTCAATTTCAATTTATATTTTGATTTGTTGTTTAAACACAGGATAGGTTATGGCTGGTTTCCAATATAAATTGTAACTATTGATCGTTCGTCACATGAGTGAAATACACAAAAACAAAACAAAAGTAAAAGACTGGTAGAAGAGGCCTCGATTTTTGCCTGAGATAGTAAATAATTTGGTAAATAATATTGTTAGCACACTTTAGTCACACACTAGATTATGCCCGCGACTTCATCCGCGCGGATTTCATAATTAATTAGATCAAGGATTGGATTGGTCCCATACAAACTTTGCCCCCATTTTTCTCCTCCTTAAGGGTTGAATTTCGGAAAATATTCTCTTATCGGATGCCTAGCCTAGGTAATACAAATAACACACCCTCGAAGTTTCAGGTCTCTACGATCAATAGTTTATGTTGTGCGTTGATCCGTCGGCCAATTAGGACAAAACATTTTATATATTGTATAGATAATTTTTTATATTAATCCCGACTTTGACATAATATACAGTAATAAAAAATACAATAAATCAATTATTAGATTATTAATTTATAATAAGACCTATAATAGGTACACTGTTAAATTTTATTTGAATAACTCTTAAAAGTCAATGATAATAAATCTAATTATCTAGGTACGACTACGCTGATATTCTTACGTGCTATGATGTTTAACTTATATGTAGGTAGATATTTTTTTCATAAAGTTGCACAACCTTAACGTGCCATTTAATTTTATTTGTTTGACCCCAATTGAGGTCTGATTAAAAAGCTATTTGTAATCTAGACAAACATTCATGTTAGGTATCTAAATATTATGAAAGGATATTTTTGATGATGCTTGTGATTCAGTAAGTATGTAGAAGTATCTACTTCAATAAGATTAGTAACTTTTTAAACATTTTATTCTTCAGTAAGTAGGGTACCTATTACAAAAAGTTAAGTAACTTGGTTGAATTAAGAATTAACATAAACTGTAGTTAAATATATATTTTAAACAATTATAACATTTCAAATTTATAACAATACAGAAAGCCTTTTAAACACCATAGATCAGATGTTTATCAGAATTGTTTGTATTTTAAGACACAATTTTAAGCGCCTATTGGTTAAATAATTGTAATTATCGTTTTATGTCGATATCTCCGAAGCCCCTGATATTTGTGTAAAAATTTAATCAAAAAGTGATCATTATAGTGAGTAGTGAACATTGGTTTGAAGTAAGTATTGTCTTGCCAGATTGAAACCAAACCACTGAACCTATCCGTAGGGGTTCCACTTACCACATTGCTGAACTATCTTAGAGTTTGGCATGGTAGTAGCAATAACGTAGTTGTGTTCAACCTCAGGCAATAGGATTGAATTAGGTAGTTATTATTTGTATTTATGGAATCCCCTACTGAGATAAAAAAAACCTTGTCACAAAACTGGCATCAAGCCAGGTAATGAAGGCGGCTGTGGTACCTCGTTGGGCACACTGCACAAGTTCTACCGCCTACAATATTGGAAACCGATAATATTACATCAACACCTAAGCATAAACCTAAAGGCAACTATAATTTTATTAAAGCTATGTTTTTTAAGAGAAAAACCTTGCAATCTATTCTAATTGAATTATTATCCTATTTAAAATTAATCTATGGTACATACCTGAGTCTTGTATCTGATGAAGTAGACTTCTGTCTTGGCCGGTTGTGTGGGTGCAGGGGTTGGGATCACAATATCAGGCTGCTCCTCAGGTTTCTTAACCAGTACATACACAAGAGTCTTCTCCTCGTTTTGTGGCTGCACTGGAATGATTGGCGCCGTTGGAGTCGGAGGAGTAGGCGCTTTGATAAAAACAATCTTGTAATGCTTTTGTGGAGGAGGCACGTATATAGGTTTTCTCGGTGCAGGATACTCATTATCCGGAGGTGGAACGTGCACGTATACGTGTTTGTGTACTATGGGTCGCTGAGGAGGGCCGTACTGCGGCGCTGGAACTCCGTACGAAGTGGACGGAGCCCCGTAGGATGTTGGCGGTTCCGGCCGCGCTAGTGCGCATGCGACTAGAGCCGCCAGGACGACGGGTCTCATTACCTGCACATACAAACATATTTTTGAAGGAAATCAAACCATAATGATAACTTTTCAAAACTATTTTAATTTTGATAAATTTTTGGCTTTATTATTTTTGCACTGAATTATAAGATTGTTGGCACTGGATCACTAGAATAAGCACAAGGCGCGTCACGGGCACGTACCGTCTTGATACACATGTTGACAACACGATGGGAGTGAGCTTTACACAGTGTAGTGTCCAGCGTCCAGGTACCACCTGTGTTTATAAGAGTGTACACTCTATATCCGGGGAGGGGGCACTTTCTATGGTTCGTATGCCTTGCGCAACGCTATGGTGCTCACGCGCTGCCCTCCTAGTGACGCGCCGCGTGTGTCGAGCCTAAACATTACTGAAGGCGCCATATATACGATTAAACTAAATTAATCTAAACTTTAATTTAGATCTAATCTTTTAATTTAGTTTAAATTTACGCGCCGGTAATTATTTTCTGGCTGCAATTTGAATTTTTTAATATTTTTTTTACATTTGACATAGGGTGGGTTATATTAGTTACTATTATTAGATTGTTTTTTAATTTAATTACTACGAATTTAATAAAATTGTAAAATAACTCGCACATGAACTAAATGACGTATATTTAGGTAAATATTTTGTTAATGTTTTAATTATCATCTATGCGATAGTATGTACCTACTATAATAGACAGGTACCTATTAAAACAATAAACATTCAGTTTTTGTTTACATTTTTGTTACTTTCAAACTCTACGGTTAGAAAGTACCTAACCAAATTAATATGATGGATCATGCAACAATACAATAATAGCTTTGATATTGTGTAAATAATAAAAATGCAGATATATTTGTAAAGATCCAATCTACAGTAACATAAACATAAAATCAGATTCTAGGAGTTGTTGCAGCAATTTTATATTTGGCCACAACATCATAAAATAGCTATTCAATAGATTGCGAATGTTTATTAAAGTGTATCTATTATGTAATGTTTATTAAAGTGATATAAATATTTATTACTGTCGGCCAACATTGTATCTTCTTTTTAATTCATAAAAATAGCTTTTAATTGCATACAACATAGGACCTGCAGTACCCCGGCTTGATTTTTATATTTTATGAATATAAAATAAGTCATTTAATTACAATAAGTTAATTACAGAAAAATCTGTTACCTATGTTCGACAAGTGTGCACTCCACTTTACACTCGTACCTATAAATGCACACCGCGGCAATATTATTGTCATGTCACGGCATTTCCTCAAACTACCCCCCAAAGACATCATAACATATTATCCACTGTAGCATAATAATTCTGATCTGATATTATTATGTCTCGTGTGAAACGAAGATGTGTGTTGAAGTTTACTTGAAGTTTTAATAATATTTGATGTGCAGAGCAATCCAGTGATTCCACGCTATAATGATTTACTCGCTTTATGAATTCTAACAATACCTATCCTTAAACGACAAGTTAGCCTAAAAGAAGTGTCATAAAATGCTATTGTTCAAATGTTTTGTGCAGACGTTATGGTTAGTTTTTATTTTACTTAAAAATATGTCGTTCTATTTTATAATGATAACATAGATAGTGAAGTGATAAATCATCTTACGGATTCCCATTGACAGTTTTTCACTAAAAATTAAATTAACTATAGGTATACCTTCATAAAATGAAGGTTAAATTTTTGAATTACGCATAAAATAGACTGCAAGCATAATTTGTTACGATTGTATGACTAAACTAAGATCTAATCTATCGTCCAATCGTAAAAAGTCCTGTGCTCATGCAACTTCTTATCAGTGTTTGTTAAACTGAACCGTTAAGTATCAATCATAGCAAGGTTCAAGCTTCCAATTCCACAATACCACAAAACAGTACAGAGTATGGCCGTTTTTCTGTACAAATATTTTTCAAGTAAGAGCCTCAATAAAGGTTCAGTGTTATAATAAATGGATTCTGTATGGTGTTTCATTTAACGATATATACAATAGATCGAGTTCTCGGGCTTAATTACCATTTATTGGTGTGCATGTCCAACACTTATAGCTGTAGTGCCGCAGTCACTGCCTCCGAGAACGCTCCGTGTCAAACGGGAGCACCGCATCAGTTAGAATCTTAAGTCTCCCGTACCTGGACAGGACATGTAAACAAATAAACAAGCGCTATCAAGGATATTTGTGGGCAATAAGGACAATTAAAAAATGACAGACTCACGAGAACGCAATTTTAAGGTGAGTAAAATGCATTATGAAAACTTTGTTAATTAATAAATATTTACTATATTGTTACTAATATGAAAAAAATATTTAAAACTACTCCATAGTAGTGTTTAAAAACTTTATGATTTATATTTCTTAATTACTTAAACATGAAATTAGAAAAAACAAGATATACATTGCAATATAATGCGTAATAGATGCGCAATTATCCTATTGTTACGTTTTTTTATGAAGGGATGAAAAATACTTTGCTATTCAAGCGGAAAGTTCCCTTTACTATACATAATAGGTATCAAAGATCAATTTGCAGACGACAAAGAGAATATTTAAGTAATATTTTAGTAAAATAATTATGTAATTAAAGCTTTCTACAATTTACTAATTTTCGATTCCTTTGCTAATTCAGTCTACTAATAAGTACTGAGATTGCATAAATTTACGATCTCAGATAGGACCTCTCTTTTATTTGAGGTTGGATGTGGGTGTCCATGGGTTGCACTGACCACTTAAAATCAGGTGCAAGCGCCTTTGCTATTCATTAACAATAAAATAAAATAAAGTGTAATAAAATGATGAAGCAAAAAAAAGTGAATTTGAGTATGTTATAGTGTCAATATATTTCTGGATGTATGTTATATAAAACATCTGTAACAAACCTTACCAATTATTGGCTGTATTAGTGACGAGGTAATCCGGTTATTGTAGGTATTGCACGTGCAATCGTGCATTACTAATGAATCTAGTAATATATACTGGTATAATTATTTATGCTTATAATAATTTAAAATATCATTACGACATTTTTAATTGCTTTGATTAGCTTATTATAAACAGTAAATGCGCATAAACTTTATTTAATAAAATTCTATAAGTAAATATAAGTAATAGCATCCATCAAATTTCAATCCGAATAATTAGGATTCCAAATTACTCGTAGATACACACCTACTTGTGTACCTACCAAATAGGTACTCGTATTGTATCTAGTTAACAATTAATAGGTAGGCATTATGTTCCTCTTTAAATGTGGTAACATAGTTTCATAAATGATTATCTATTAAGCCTCCTCGCCTAATTACCTATTCACTTTCCAAAGCTCTGCAATCTGCAACCTGTCATAAGCTTGTTTCGTGATGCGGTTAATTATTCTTAAAAAGAAAAATACGTTAGTATAAGTTAAAACTAGCACCATTTTTTTAGTCAAAGAACAGTTACGAAAAATAACTACATACGCAATTTTTAGTCATGCGAAACCACATTTAGTAATACAAAATATTTTTTTGTAAATATTTAATGTATATTGCTGCGTTGTGTCCACTGTGAGATACTATATACTACTACTATACTATACTACTACGTACTATACTACATACTACTAGGTACACGTAAATTATTAAATGAAATGTTTATTTCCTTATTTACCTCTAATATAACTCTTAATAAATAGTTAACAATAGTTTAAATCAATAATTATAACTCACGTTACGAAAACAACCAACTTGAAAATTGTTACGCACTTACCTAATGGCAATTTACAAATTTAAGATTTATATAGTTTTCTCATAGATGCTACTGTCAGAACTTGACTGCTTTAAATTTAGACCGTGTGTAGCACCAGATTTCTATTAAAAATATAAATAACAAAATCCGTTCATCCAGTCGAAAGTTATGAGGTAACAAGCATTAAAAAAAATATAGTTGAATTGAACACCTTCTCCTTTTTTGAAGTCTGTTAAAAACAAGTCATATTATTATGATCTTAGTGAGATCATCGTAATACGTACTTTTCTGTGAGAAAAACGATTAAATTATGACAATACCAGTAAGTATTTCACAATATAGATCAACAGGCATTCTTAATTGCTAGGAATGTGACGTGCGCCACACACAGCACTGACTAGTAGGGCTACCATTCCCTTTGTTTACAGTTCAAATTACAATTAAATATTTGACCAAATCCGACACGGGTTGGCCCCTAACCCGTATCTCCACCAACCCGCATTGGAGCAACATTGTGGAGTACGCACCAGGCCTTCCCTGGTTGTGGGGACACCAGAGCCCAGCAGTGGGACATAAGAAGGGTTGAAGGCAATTAACACAATGAAATTATAAGGTTCAATATTGGTATATTTACAGTTAGGGTGCTTTAAAAAAAGTTGCAAAGTTTCAGTGCAGTAAATTTCAAAGATAATAAAGATCGATGCTTAACATTTGCATTAACTTGAAAAACGTTTCATTAACCATTTAACAAATTATACGATGCATTTAGCCGATCTCGTTTCTAAAAGAAACCTAATACCGGAATATCCAGTAGAACGTAACGGCTAAGTTATAGTAGAGAGCTTTTGTCGTGAATGGAATAGGTGCCTATTATACTTTTTTCAAAGTTGGCAGCCCTAGAGTGCAGAACCCCAACTACGTCCACTATGCCATGAGTCTAGCATCCACTTCCATCCACTTAAAAGAAGCTCAAACAAGTTCCAAACCGGATTTTTCCGCTGGCTTTCAACTATATTTCGTCACTACTTCAATACAACTTGTAAGTCGGATATAGTTTACAAACATGTACAAACGCATTAATTGATCATTTCTTATAAAATTTAACTCAGTTAATTAAGATATTGTTGGGACACTACATAGCTTAGTAACGTAGCGTAGGTTGGTACTTTAATACTTTAATAGTAGACTTCAACAATTTATTTTGGAATCTATGCTCTATGCATACATAGGTTACGTTATGTAGGGCAGAAAAATAGCACAGAATTTGAGTTTACAGAAGAATTCTTACCTAATAAATATAATATCTACTGACCTATGATATAAAATATTAAAATCTAATGATTAACCCACAATTATAGGATGCGGAATAGTTCTGATATCTTTAATTTCCGGACCTACTATCATCCTGTAAATGTCCTCGCTTTTGTTAACAGGCATTTTACTAGGCGTACCTAGGTATTTACCTGCGGCGAGATCAAGCAGACAATGTTCTCAATTAAGTCGTACTTTGCTTAGGTACATTGAATTTTGTTTAATTTTGCAATCGAGATACTAAATGTTTGGTTAATTACATGTAGTCGCCTCAATAGTTGTTAATTGAAAAAATGTCTACTGTTAGATCAAACACCCACTCTATCGTTACTCAATTACGATATCTTACTAGTGAATTGGATTAACAACAACGAATTAATATCTTCTCAGTCACTACAACCATTGCGCGGGTCAGAATAAAATAATAATATTATTTTCTCAAATATCTAAATTATGAATGAAAATTTCATATTATTTGAAGTGGACATGAAAATCAATAATATTAGATCATTTATTAAGCATAAAATAATAGAATTGTTTTAATTACATGTTGCCTTGGTCACCCTTGGTTTAATGAAAGTGCTACGAATTACGATTATATAATACGAGTAAATGACTGATTTAACTATACCGGTACGACCTACGTGCTCGTAGGCGCCGCAGTTTGTATCGTAGTACCTACTCGTAGCTTTGAAATTAAGTTAAAAACTGCTGCAAGAAATGAAAGATAATAATATATGATGTTATTATACCGTCGGAAAAGATTTTTATTACAAATAGTATAGATATACCTAATACGGATTAACGGCTATACATCGTTAATATTCGTTACTCTAAGAAAAAATGCTTTGTCCTGAATGACTGGCTGATCGACGTATCATCGCACAGCCTAAACCGCCGATCGTAAAAATGTTCTTTGCAGGCATCCGATAAGTAAGGATTTCCGAAATTCTACCCCTAAAGGGGTAAAAAACGGGAACAAAGTTTGGATGGGTCAACGTGATTCATTGGTCCAAACTAAGTACTATAGTCCGAATGGATATAAATAATGGATGTTTAGGGCCTGATTCTAAAGTTCACATAGACGAAGTCGCGGGATAAGCTAGTTTATTATATTATCCATACATATAGTGAATTAAGATCCACATAGGTATAAGTATTGATTAATAGTAACTATTTTTTACACTTTATTTGCAGGTGTTACGAAAGTTAGGAATACTATGTTGGAGTCTAAGTTCCATCACATCGGCAATAGCTTCACCTAATATTCTATTACAAAACTCTTCAGAAATTAATGTGACTTTAACGCTCCAAAATAATGAAACTAAAACTACAGAACTATTTCTATGGCAAGATTATAGTGTCCTAGCCACTATGTTAATAGTCTCGTGTGCTATTGGTGTATTCTATGGATATTTTGGCGAAAAACAAACCACTGGAGATGACTTTCTCCTCGGTGGATCTTCAATGGGGACTTTGCCAATGGCACTTAGTCTCGCCGCAAGGTATGAATGTAAATATTTCGTGTGTAACATTTTTAATTATATTAAACTTTAGTTTGTATTAATAAACTTCTAGAGAAATTTCATCTGGTTTATTATGCAAGAGTGATTATAAGAACGATATGATTTAAGAGATTTTTACAGTTTTATATGTATTTTCAGCTTTATTACTGCTATAGAGTTGCTAGGGAACCCTGCGGAGATGTACATGGCGGGTGCTCAGTTCTGGATGATCTGTGTGGCTTTTTTGCTGGTAATGCCCGTGACCAGTCAACTTTACTTACCGGTGTTTATGAGGCTCCGTCTTACTTCATGCTACGAGTATTTGGTAAGATTTCGAAAAACGCTCTATGAATATTTAGGTATACCTACCTATGATTTATGTTCTTAAATAATACTTAGAGTTAATATTTCCAGGAAGTTCGTTTTTGTAAATCAATGCGCGTTTACGCCAGTGCTCTCTACATGATGCAAATGATATTATACACGGCAGTCGCCGTTTACGCGCCTGCTCTAGCGTTGTCTGACGGTAAGTTCACATTAACTGGTCTACCACAGCGCGAAAACAAATACTTTGGTATACTTTCTAAGCTAGTTATGTATAAGTAAAACGTAATGATTTATATTAGGAAACAGATTTAGTGATATCAAAGCGCCACTAACACTGCCACCACAAACATTGTTTGCGTACATTTGTAGCTGCTAAAAAAACTGCGAAGGTTGGAGTTTAACATGACAACTACCCACACTCTTGATGCGAGTAGAAAGAGTGGTTCATAACAGTAGCCCTATCAGCTTCCTTGGGATCACACCCTCAGTGTCCGCCCCGGGTGACACCAGTGCTATAGCTATACTTCACTAGTTTCATGTTCTTAGTAGGTATCAAAATAAAAAGACCAATGTATTAACTTTAAAAACATTTGGTTTACATTTAACCAAACAACGACACCGGCGGAGGTCTACCATTATAATACATAATAATATTATTTAAAATAACAAGTCAAATATAGCGAGAAAAAGTCTCTTACGACCCATAAAACGACCGTATAATTAAAAGGCGAATCTTCGATGATGCAACTACTAAAAATTTATGATATGAACGATGTAATGATAGGTATCACGTGAGTAAAGTGAGTGTTGAAATTATATTAAGCGTGTATTTACATCAATTTAAAACGTTAATTACAAGTAGGTATTTACGTTACGTAAATCACATTAGTTATTTGATCTTGTACGAAAGTAATTTAATATGAAGACACATTACGAACATAAAGGTACGTACCGTATACCATACCGTAGATGAAGGTTAAATATTATATATATATATACTTATCTAATTTTTATGTAAGTACCTAACAAGCTTTAAAGAAAAGAAGGGTACTAAGAGTGGACTGGATGACTCAGTACCTGGTGATTATAAATGAAAATAAAAATGCATGTTTTTATGTTCGCTTATGTGGATACGTTCTTAAGCGGCTGGAACGATTTTGATAACTTTTTGTGAACATTTGAATGAATAATGGATGCCTGGACACAATTACGGAGCATAATTGGACGATGATTACTTTTTTATTATGTACCTAAATATTACTAAACGTATTTATTCGCTCGAATAAAGATTTACTTTATTTTACTTCACAATTATAAAGACACTATGAACGTTATGAATATTTTACTTACAAAGATGTATTGTACCTAATTCGGACCAAGGCTTAGATAAATTTATACAGACATAGGACGCAAGTTTTCACTAAATCATTAAACTGGCTCAGTCGGACTGCTCAATGCATTGTTTAGTGTTTCCCAGCGCAGTCATTATATTGACACGCCTTCTAGAAAGATGTGCGTGTGAAACAGTAAAAACCTTTAGTGTCTAGGTATGAGATATGAATGTAGGTATAATCTCGACTTGAGACAAATTTTTTAAATAAGTATATCTAATATATGTAGGGGGAAGTGATACGTTAAACCAAAGATCATGGATTTCGTTGTAGAAAAACTGCGATGTTATCTGTTATTAATTATTATGTTATACAGAGTTTAAAGATATTTTTTATATATTAAATTAGTAAGAACCGTAAATAGCTTGGTTAACTAGGTAGCAGTAACGAAGGGTTCATATAAAGCCGATTCCCTATTGGTGATTGGCGTACCTTTGGATTTGAAATCATTGAATTTAATTAGTGCTAATTTTAATAGTACCTAACCTACCTACCTACCTACTAAATATTTTATTACGTACGTGCATAATACACCTATGCACCTTTTCTGTTCTACCTCTCCAGTTTACTATTAATAGTAGTAAATAACTTTAAATAAGTAATAGTAGACATAATAGATTATTAGATTTTTTTATTGTCAGCGGACCGCTTAACTTATACCAAAGCTCATTCTTCCCTACTATTAGGTAGGTACCCACTATTTTCTTAATTCACTTAGGTAAGTGCATAACAACATGTTAGGCAATGTTTTCATAAACTGAACGAACCACGTTCTACCATAAGGTCATGCAATAGATACTTCAATGCTAACCAAAAAAAATATCATTACAATAATTCGAATCACGATCGGTGCAATACGATTTGAGGTTTGCCCAATGGTCCTTTACTGTGGATAGCTCGTCGGTACGGATGTCTATATGTATATTATACATTAAGCATAATATGCATCTGCCTTGCCGATTATTTTCATGATTGGCCCTAGT